>CM064548.1:58857482-59129982 GCA_032716605.1 Paralithodes platypus
TTCACACACACACACGCGATACATCTTGCCTAAAACTTTCTCAAAAATGAAAACAAAAACGAAAATAAAATAATAGCCTTCTACGTCACCCAGGTACACATTACCATAAAACGCTCCTTAACCCCGTCATAATACAAGGACGCATTACGTCTATTTTACTATCATTAGACGATTTTATTCAGCTGAAAATTGTATATACATTATACAGTAAATATCATTTCCCGAATAACCTATTCCAAAAATAGTTATATATATATATATATATATATATACCGTATATACTGTATATATAAGCAGTATATTGAGCGAGAATTACACCGGTGCGCGCATCCATTAACCGCTCTAGCCCTCACGGAAGTTAAACAAATTATATATCAGTAACTATCTATCTATCTATCTATTGCCTGACGCCGTGATCCCCGAAGGGGTGGCCACGAACGAACCGCCCCCATGCACCTCTGTCCCCAGTCAGTCGACGCCCCTCCCCCCAACCAGCACCGCCTTCGTTCATGTACTTCCTCACTCCATCAGTAACTCTACTTATAAATTAACTCAACGTCTCTCTGCTAATAAACATGAATCTCAGTACTCTCGATGGATCAAATAACCCATTTCTCTCTCTCTCATCTCTTCTCCTCACTCCTCTCTCTCTCTCTCTCGTCTCTCGGCCTAGTTTCTCTCTCTCTCTCTTCTCTCCTCTCTTTTCTCTCTCTCTCTCTCTCTCTCTCTCTCCTCCTCTCTCCTCTTTCTGTCTCCTACCTCATCTTCTCTCCTTCCTCCATCTCTCTCTCTCTCTCTCTCTCTCTCTGTCTCTCTCTCTCTCGTCCCCCTACCAACACACCCCTGCAGGATATTAAGGGTTATTACTACCCCCCCCTAGCCCCCCCTCCATTCTATTCCTCCAACTACCCATACGCACACATACATATACTAATACACACACACACACACACACACACACACACACACACACACATCGTCGTCACTAATACACTATAGTTAATTATTCAGTGCCCATGACGTCCTTTCCATCATAGTCTGGCAACCATTAGACGATTGTAGTCAACTTTGGAAGGATCTGTGGTAGGATAAAGGATTATTTAAGAGAGTCTGAAGTGTATTAATTGATAGAGGTCCTTGCAAATCTAAATAGGATTAATTTACCCTCTCCGACATATGACGCGATTTTGAGCCTATTAGGGATACTTTAAAGCCTTTGTTACCATCAGGGGTATTTATAAACCTTTAGTTTAGTTACTTCAATCTATGCAGTTGTCTTTGAGTTAGCTGTGGGCAGAAAACTAATTTTGGAGAGGTAATTATAAGAGTGAGAGAACTCTGTATCTTATTGCTAATCTGGCAATCTCTGCGTCATATGTGCGTGAGAGGGTTAAGAGAGTCTTTAGCATATTATTTGATAGAGGTCCTTGCTAAGCTGAATAACATATTGTAATAGTTGCCAGCATATTACGGAACACCCCGTTCTTAACATTAATAATCCATTACAAACCCCAATGTACTTGAATAAACTAATGAAAGTATATGGTCCTCCCGGGATTCGAACTCGGGACACCACCCCCTACCTTAGAAACATTAGTAGAAGATGCACGTACTGAATGATTTAACTATGTTCCACTGTACTTAAGGGAGGATGGGCCGGTTTTCTGGACCACTTTCTCCCTCATGTTTAGCCCCATTAGTTTTCATTTGTTAAAATGCTTGCCCCATTATTTAGTCGATTTTAAGACCTTTCGCCCCATTTCTTCCCGTCAATATTTAGATATTTCGTATTATTTAGGTGTCGATTTTTTCCCTGGCGAACGATAGTGAGCCTGTAATGTTGGAAGAACCGCCCTTCGGCCGAAAAAAATTTCTCCCCAAAAAATGTACAAATTATGAAGGGGCAATTGATGTAAAATTTATGAGTCTAGGTAGGAAACTAAACACAATAGACTGAATTAATAACCAAAACAACAGCTTCTCCCTTACTACATATATACTTTCGGTAGGAAAGGGAGATTAACTGGTATGGAAGTTACATTTGTTAAATATTTATTTAGAACTGACAAAAGAATAAAGTGAAGAAAGAGGGAGAAGAGAGAGAGACAAAAAGAGAGAGAATAGAAAGAGAGAGAGAGTTGATAGAGAGCAAAGAGAGAGAGAGAGAAAGCGTATCTGGTATGTTTATGTATATATCTAGTGGGGTGATATTTATGTGTGTGTATGTATAATTGTGTATATATAAAAATATATATATATATATATTATATATATATAAGATATATCACTGCCTATACATTATGATATCTATTGTTCTTCTATATTCCAACTACTACTACTCCCTCTCGGGCATGGGCTGATATCCGTACACTCTACCACTCGAACACGGTGTGAGGCCCCGTGAGGTCTTATTTCCAGTCTAGGGAGTGGAGGACATGCGAAGCACCCACTTCGGCTCCAAGCCAACTCCAAAATCTCTGCAGCTGCTCACCTCTGGGCTTCACAGTCTCATCCCCACGGCTCGGACCCTCACTCTCAGAACGCCACCTATTGAGAAATTAATTCACTAGGCATTGCCCCCCTGTAGCATATTTTGAATATGGGAATATTCATACAATGCTATTTAATCAGGGAACAATGAGGGTATTTTATTGGGCATTTCGGTGTGCTGTGGTAATGCACTGACTATAGGTACAGCACAAATTCCATCCCAATAATATCTTCCCATTGACATATTGGGATTCGAACCCGGGTCCATTGGATTATCAGTCCAGTGGCAAGACCACTCCGCCACACCTCCCCTATATATATATATATATATATATATATACCGGTATATATATATATATATATATATATATATATATATATATACTGTATATGATATCGTGCAGTTGTCCGCCAGGGTATCTTATTTTCATTAAACATAAGGTTACTAGGAAAAGAAGCATCCCCATTTTGATCAATTTATTTTCAAACTTGCAATATTTCGGACGGTCGTCCATCATCAGGCTACACACGTGATCCTATAAATTAATGAATACACAGATTTTTAAATTCAGCATAGGAAGGATCTAAAATGTATCTATTAAAATATTTAATAGATACATTTTAGATCCTTCCTATGCTGAATTTAGAAATATGTGTATTCATTCATTTATAGGATCACGTGTGTAGAGCCTGATGATGGACGACCGTCCGAAATATTGTAAGTTTGAAAATAAATTGATCAAAATGGGGATGTTTCTTTTCCTAGTAACCTTATTTTTAATGAATTTATATACGGTACTGTATATATATATATATATCATATATAATATATATATATACTGTATATATATATTTATATATATATATATATATATATATATATATTATACATAAACACACAAACAAATACTAACTCACACGCACATACACACACAAGAGCCATCTCTCTATACAGACCATACAAACTCCCGAAGCCCTCCACCCCTCCATACAACAACCCCCCCCCCCCCCCCCCACGCCTTCACCCCTCCTAGTTCCCTCCAAACAAGCACCCCCCCCCCCCCCCCCCCCCTCAGTTCCCTCCATAACCCCACCACCCCAAAAAGCCCTCCCACCCCAACAAAACCAGACCCCCCCCACAACAACAAAAAAAGCCCCCTTTTATTACCCCAAGTCACCCAGTCGTCATCATCCTGCTCACACGCCCTAAAAACCTTCATAATTGGCGGTGATTCTCTTAGACACAGAAGAGGAAGTGACGTAGGGGCCATCGGAAGGGAAACGGGCCTAATTATTATTATGTTTTATGGTTGTGACTGTGTGTTACTGAGAGAGAGAGAGAGAGAGAGAGAGAGAGAGAGAGAGAGAGAGAGAGAGAGAGAGAGAGAGAGAGAGAGAGGGGGTTAAGTCAGATGAAAGTATTGAGGGATAAGCCTTTACAACGGCACCTCTTGTCTACTTTCGAAGAGAGAGAGAGTTAATTCAGGTGAAAGTATTGAGGGATAAGCCTTTACATCGGCACCCCTTATCTACTTTCGAAGAATGCTAAATTAGAGTTACACACTGTAAAGTCTATAGTTCTATACAGTATATAAGTCTCTCTCTCTCTCTCTCTTTCTCTCTCTCTCTCTCTCTCTTTCCACCATTGATCACAGTACACAAGAGTCTATAAACTGTTCCAATCACAGGGTACACCACTTAGCGCATGCATACCTCATCAGTATACTTGGTTTCAGTGCTTCCATGCATATGTAAGTGTTTTTAGTGTGTGTGTGTGTGTGTGTGTGTGTGTGTGTGTGTGTGTGTGTGTGTGTGTGTTCATAATTGTATTTGTATTGATTTAGTTATTTAAATTTTTACTTATTCATTCATTTATTTTTATTATATATTATTTTTAAATATTTGTAATTTTGTTATTTTTTATTTTTGAAACTATACTGTAATTGTGGAGCCTACATGAATTTATGTGTGCGCGTACCTGTATATATATATTTGTGTATGTGTCGTGTATAGAACGACCTTGAGCCAGTAATATATAGGGTGACTTGCGGTGGATTGTGCGAATACTAGTGCATGAGTCTGTCTGTCTGCCTGTCAGTCTGTCTGTCTGTCTGTATGTATGTCTGTCTGTGTCTCTCTCTCTCTCTCTCTCTGCATTTGTTAAAAGTGCATTACTGTGTACGTGTGTGTGTATGTCTGTATGTGTGTTAAAAGTGCATTACTGTGTACGTGTGTGTGTATGTCTGTATGTGTGTTAAAAGTGCATTACTGTGTACGTGTGTGTGTATGTCTGTATGTGTGTGTTAAAAGTGCATTACTGTGTACGTGTGTGTGTAAAAGTGCATTACTGTGTGTGTGTATGTCTGTATGTGTGTCTTAAAAGTGCATTACTGTGTACGTGTGTGTGTATGTCTGTATGTGTGTGTTAAAAGTGCATTACTGTGTACGTGTGTGTGTGTGTCTGTATGTGTGTTAAAAGTGCATTACTGTGTATGTCTGTATGTGTGTCTTAAAAGTGCATTACTGTGTACGTGTGTGTGTATGTCTGTATGTGTGTGTTAAAAGTGCATTACCGTGTACGTGTGTGTGCGATAGTTTGCGTGAATAGAAGTGCATTAGTGTGTGTGTGTGTGTGAGAGAGAGTGTGTGTGTGTGTGTATGTGTGGATGGAAGTACACTACATTAGAGTGTGCGTCCCAACAAACGTGTATAACTGTGTTTACACCAATCGACCCATGGGTCGTTTTGTATGCATGAGAGAGTAGAGTGCATTAGTGTGTGTGTGTGTGTGAGTTCGCTAATGTACAGTACCCAAAATAAGTATCAATTGTGTGTGAGAGAGAGAGAGAGAGAGAGAGAGAGAGAGAGAGAGAGAGTCAACCAGTAGACTATTTCAACTAGTAAATCTCAACCAGTGGCAACTCAATCAGTACTGTTAGGTTAGCTTAGGTTGCAGTATACCTGTGGTTGTACTAAGTGACTGTACGTTATTCATATGTCTGGTCCCTAATATTGATCTTCATTTCACTTAAAACCAGCCCTACTTAAATTCAGTGAAGCGTTTACACCAGGGGCTATCATTTAGTGTTCAGTTAAGTGGTTCGCATTTCGACGATACGATACGATACTATACTATACAATACGATACGATACTTGAGTAAAGAAGGAAGAAACATATATTTATAATCTACAGGAGAAATATACAGGATGCTACTACATTTTAAAACAATATTGCTGGTACAAAAGAAAATAACTATATACAGTATGTATCTTGCTAGAACACAAGTAAAGGCGATAAATTAAAGCTTATAGATGTAATAAATAAATAAATAATTCAACTGATATGCTCCACTGCGTTCCTCCTATTTACTGTGGCTCCATAAACTTTATATATCGCGTGTACTGAGCTACTTAAGGGCAGATGGGTCGGTTTTCTGGTCCTCCCCTTCTTCCTCATGTTTAGCCCCAGTAGTTTTCAGATTTTAAGATGTTTGCCCATTACTTTGACGATTTTAAGACCTTTCGCCCCATTTCGTCGTCAATATTTAGACCTTTCGTGCTATTTAGGTGTCGATTTTTTCCCTGGCGAACGATAGTGAGCCTGTAATGTTGAAAGAACCGGCCTTTGGCCGGGAAATTTGTCTACCGAAAAATGTACAAATTAATCTAGAAGGGGGATCTAATGGATTTTTTTTTATTTTCAATTTGATGGAGGCCTAGGGAGGAAACTAGAAAAATAATGAATACATGCAAACATCGCCCAAAAAGTGAACCATCCCCCCTTAAAAGCTTTGGAAAGGAGTATGATTTATAAAAATTCATAATTGTGTTTTGAAGCATTAATGGAGCTTCGTTTGAGATGCTTCAGGTATATAATTTTGATTTACGGAGCGTCATGTGTTTTGGGCATATGAGTGTTTTTTTTAAGCTTCAGATAGTTGTTCATATCCTGTATTGTGAGGCATTTGAAGCAGAGAGAGTGTAATCCTACGCTATGATTGAAGCATATGTCTGTAAAGCTTCGGATAATAAGATTCAAGTTAACAATAGGGTGAGTGTGTGGACGCAAGGGACTGGAGTTCTCGAAAAGGGGCTCCAGTCCTGTCGCGATTCTCGGCTTACAGTGTGCTGGCTTAATAATCCCGAAGGGTTGATAGCCTCTGAAGTCCTATTTTAACTAAAAAGTTATACCAGCCCTAAGATGAAGCTGGGGTACTTGTTTGGACGTAACTCTGGTTCTCAATTATTCGGTGAGTGTTAAAGCTAAAATATTAACTAACCTGTTTTGTGTGAGTGGCGTCTTTCAGAGTTTGTGTTGGCTATATTTAAACGCTTGTGTGCAGTTTGTGTTGGCTAATTATTTAAACGCTTGTGTGCAGTTTGTGTTGGCTATGTTTAAACGCTTGTGTGCAGTTTGTGTTGGCTATGTTTAAACGCTTGTGTGCAGTTTGTGTTGGCTATATTTAAACGCTTGTGTGCAGTTTGTGTTGGCTATATTTAAACGCTTGTGTGCAGTTTGTGTTCGCTATATTTAAACGCTTGTGTGCAGTTTGTGTTGGCTATATTTAAACGCTTGTGTGCAGTTTGTGTTGGCTATATTTAAACGCTTGTGTGCAGTTTGTGTTGGCTATATTTAAACGCTTGTGTGCAGTTTGTGTTGGCTATATTTAAACGCTTGTGTGCAGTTTGTGTTGGCTATATTTAAACGCTTGTGTGCAGTTTGTGTTGGCTATATTTAAAGCTGTGTGCAGTTTTGTGTTGGCTATATATTTAAACGCTTGTGTGCAGTTTGTGTTGGCTATATTTAAACGCTTGTGTGCAGTTTGTGTTCGCTATATTTTAAACGCTGTGTGCAGTTTGTGTTGGCTATATTTAAACGCTTGTGTGCAGTTTGTGTTGGCTATATTTTAAACGCTTGTGTGCAGTTTGTGTTGGCTATATTTAAACGCTTGTGTGCAGTTTGTGTATGGCTATATTAAACGCTTGTGTGCAGTTTGTGTTGGCTATATTTAAACGCTTTGTGTGCAGTTTGTGTTGGCTATATTTAAACGCTTGTGTGCAGTTTGTGTTGGCTATATTTAAACGCTTGTGTGCAGTTTGTGTTGGCTATATTTAAACGCTTGTGTGCAGTTTGTGTTGGCTATATTTAAACGCTTGTGTGCAGTTTGTTGTTGGATATATTTAAAACGCTTGTGTGCAGTTTGTGTTGGCTATATTTGTAAACGCTTGTGTGCAGTTGTGTTGGCTATATTTAAACGCTTGTGTGCAGTTTGTGTTGGCTATATTTAAACGCTTGTGTGCAGTTTGTGTTGGCTATATTTAAACGCTTGTGTGCAGTTTTGTGTTGGCTATATTTAAACGCTTGTGTGCAGTTTGTGTTGGCTATATTTAAACGCTTGTGTGCAGTTTGTGTTGGCTATATTTAAACGCGTGTGTGCAGTTTGTGTTGGCTATATTTAAACCTTGTGTGCAGTTTGTGTTGGCTATATTTAACGATTGTGTGCAGTTTGTGTTGGCTATATTTAAACGCTTGTGTGCAGTTTTGTTGGCTATATTTAAACGCTTGTGTCAGTTTGTGTTGGCTATATTTAAACGCTTGTGTGCAGTTTGTGTTGGCTATATTTAAACGCTTGTGTGCAGTTTGTGTTGGCTATATTTAAACGCTTGTGGTTGTTTGTGTTGGCTATATTTTAAACGCTTGTGTGCAGTTTGTGTTGGCTATATTTAAACGCTTGTGTGCAGTTTGTGTTGGCTATATTTAAACGCTTGTGTGCAGTTTGTGTTGGCTATATTTAAACGCTTGTGTGCAGTTTGTGTTGGCTATATTTAAACGCTTGTGTGCAGTTTAGGAAAGTTCTGTGGTACTAAATGAAAGATGATTATGATGGTTTGTACCTGGGTGATTTATAGAGATAATTAAGGTAGCATTCAAGGAGACTACAGCAGGACTTACCTCTGACCGGGTATAGGCTTTCCTAGTGTTTACTATACCCCTTTGAAAGGACATTAGCCTAACCTAACAACCTTACCTAACCTATGGGTGGGGGCTGCCCCCCCCCCCCGCTGGTTGGGTAAAACGGTAGAAATCCAGTTGTTGTTGTTGTTGTTCCCTAAGCTGCCTGGCCGAACAGCCCCGAGTCCCTGAGGAAGGCCATGGCCACGATCGGGCTTTCCCACAGAGCTCTCATTGAGTGTAGATTGTGTTGTTGGCGTAAGTGTGAGTTATCTGCTCAACAGGTGGCGTTGTGTGTGTGTAAGTGTGAGAGTCCGAGTGTAGGGGGTGAGACAGTGAAGCACGGGAACGAGGTGGCTTCAGAGATGGGGTCGTTTCGGGCCATGATTGAGCACCGTGCCTCATGTGAAGGCAAGATGGCAGGTGTTCGTTGTACTCTACGTGCTTCACATGTCTCACTCCCTAGACTGGAACAAGACCTCACGGGCTTCACTGTTCATTGTAAAGCGGTGAATGTTAAGGCTCTCAGCCTATGCCCGAGAGGAAGTAAGTTGGAATATAGAAAAAAAAAAAAAAAAAAAAAAAAAAAAAAGTGGTTGTGTGAAATGCAGTCTTCTATGATGTGGTTAATGGTATGGGGTGCTGTGTTACATCCCGGGCAGGAGTCGACAACGGAGTCATCCAGTCTCTTCTGATAGCTCAGGAGAGCTGGATGGTGTCCGCATCTCAGCTGGCCAGGTGGCCTCTGTCCTCGCGAGGAAGGAGGATTCGGAAGGATGGATTTCGGGAGGTCGTGCATGCAGCTGCGTGTTGTCTGTGAGTGAGTGGATGGATCGGTGAGAGATATGAGTATGGATGTGCTTCTGGAAGTTGGTTCGGGGTGGGCAGGGAGGGAGAGAGGACAATAATTGTGTGTGATACCGTATGCTGGGTGTTGTTTTGATATTTCTTGGTGTCTGTGGGTGTGTTGCCATGTAGTTTAGTGGGTGGTCTTGGTTCGTGGAGGCTGCTGCCAGGAATTGAGAAATCCAGTTGGGGTGGAGTGAGTAACTGTAGATTTTCGTAAAGGGGTCAGAGAGGGCGGAATGCCCTTATAATCCATTTCCGCATATTGCCACCTATACCACATCACTTACCTCGTCGTACCTTCGTGTTAAATACAATAATAATTTGTTTAGCTCATATAGCCTAGGTGCAATTATAGAATAATTGGAAAAGGTTATCTTTTGGACCGATAGTAGTCCCATCGATCTTTTTAGGCCTAATAGGTCCGGTAGAGAATATACATCATTGCGATATAATAGTAATTATGTCATTCCGAGCTGAAATGTATAATAAGGGATTTATATAATACAATAATATTAGTCTCCCTATAAACGGCCCGGCCACCATCTTCGCTACAATCGTATGTCTGGACACTGTCTACTGACTTGAAAGTGATGTGAAATGGTGAAGCCTTAGACTGGAAAAATGTAAAATATGGTGTGCCACAGGGGTCAGTGCTCGGACCCGTTCTTTTCTTGATTTATATTATTGACATCGATGATGATCTTTCATGTACAATTTCAACCATATTACCACTCTTGCTAAAACGGCTTCCCAGAAGTTGGGTGTGCTCAACCGCCTCAAGGGGTTCTTTACCCCTGCAGAGCTTCTTGCTCTGTCCAAGGGCACAGTGCGTCCATGTATTGAGTATTGTTCGCATGTGTGGGGAGGATCCTCTCACACAGCACTTATAGACAAGGTAGAAAAGAAAGATAATATTCAAGGACATTAGTGCGACGTTACGAGAAACAATTTATTAGGGAAAATAGGCACCAATAGATTCGTCATATTTTTCTCCATATAGTCCGCATGGAGGATTTTCGTTATCAACAAATTGAAAAATACCCACTTCACAGACAAATACACCAAAAATCTAAGTCAAAGCGGGGGTGTGGGGGCGGCAGCCCCCACCTATAATACTAGGTTAGGTTAGGTAAGGTTGTTAGGTTAGGCTAATGTCCTTTCAAAGGGGTATAGGCTAGTAAACACTAGGATAGCCTATACCCAGTCAGAGGTAAGAAGAAGAAGAAGAAGAATCCTGCAGTAGTCTCCTTGAATGTTACCAAAAGAAAGCCTTTCGTCTCATTAACTCACATCCACTCACCGATTCTGTGCGCTCTTCGCCGCAATGTTGCATCTCTCTTGCAATTCTATCGCTATTACAATAATCAGTGTTCCTCAGAGTTCTCTGTGTATACCACCTCCTATACGTAGAGCACGTAGCACCCGTCTCTGTGAAACTCTAACCCAAGAGTGAAACCATATTCCCAATCTTTCTTATATTCAACAGCTGAGCTCTGGAACTCTCTCCCTGAATCCATCTTTCCCTCATCCTATAACTTAAATTGCTTCAAACTCTGTGTCCAGGCATTTTGGCTCGAACATTCCTTGATTTTGGCCCTGTCACTCTTTCAACTCTGGGGGAGGCACTCGTTCCAGGCAGTTTTTGTCTCTCATCAACAAAAAAACAAATGTCACAGTGAAGCCTCTGACGGGACATCGATACGAAGTTTGTTTACATAATCGAGAAGTCGAGATCAGTCAAGATAGCTGTGGAGCAATCTTGGCTAGGCCTAATCTTGCTCGATCTTGGCTTGGATGTTGGTTTTCACTCTCGCGAAAACAGGCAAAACACCCGAAAGTCAAGTTTGCTGTCAGGATTTGCTTCGTGAAAGAAAACCCAGCTAATTCTAAATTCTACGTAGCCTCTTCGGCCGTAAGCGAGGGATAGTGTTGTTAGTGTATTTTACCGTACCTATTATAATTGAACAAGCATCTCCAGACTTGAATTGATCTCTTGTCCCTGATGCTGAAACACAGAAGACACAATCACCCATTGACTCCTGTATTGTCCAAGATTCTACTTCATGGGATGATGGGAACAATCCTTAGAGACACCCTAAGCACTCTAAAAATAAAAATAAATATGAAATATAACCCCCACCCCTCCTCCCTATTAAGAGCTATATACGTAACCCCCGAGAAAAGGAGAGAATAATTCAATGCACAATGCATTTCCTTAAGGGGGTAGAGTTTGTTTTTTGGTCTATATATTTACGTAGGCCTATTTACTTATTTTTTAGTTTTCCCACTAGACCTCCATCAAACTTAAGATCCCCCCCCCCCCCTCCACCCACTAGACCCCCTTTCAAGATTTTTTTTTTAAATTTGTCGGTAGATAATTTTCCGGCCGAAGGCCACTTCCATCTAATAATACAGACTCGCTATCGCTCGCTAGGAAAAAATCGCGGTTTAATTCTAGTTTCGCTTTCACAGCATACTCATAAATTTCTATGGCTACTTTAGAGTTGTCATATACCATACTTAATTCCTATATATGTCCAAAGCGGCGGAAATGCATTATAAGGAATTATACCTACTGTAAAAAATAAAATAAAAATATCTCCCCATATGCGGCACCATAGCTATTACATAATACTAGGTTAGGTTAGGTAAGGTTGTTAGGTTAGGCTAATGTCGTTAATGTAGTTTATTATCATTATATTACGTCTTTTACCCAGCAATTTCCCTGATCTTCATAGTTGGTCGGGAAGCTATGCCTTTACAACGGCGCCTCCCTTTTGTCGCTGTGTACGTGAAACTAGAATTTTACCAAAATCGCACCTAAATGGCACGAAAGGTCTTAATATTGACAACAAAATGGGTCGAAACGTCTTAAAACCACCAAATAATGGAACGAACGTCTTAAAATTTCAACACGAATGAGGCTAAACCTGAGGGAGAAAGGAGTCCAGAAAAAAACGACTACCTCCCCCTTAAACAGTCAGGACGAATCCCTCAACTATAAAGGCAGTCCAGACAAAACCGTCCGCGCCAGAATAAACGAATAACAGTTGCTGCTTTCCTTAAAATTGTATTGCCTAAACACACCTCCAACAACAACAGAATCCGTCGGAGTCTCGTTTGCCAGCTTGTATGACCACAGTTTAAAATGCCACCCATCCCAGGCAAGTACTAAAATATTCAGGAGCCGGTTGAGATTCATTCTTCCCGTGCAGCAGCCAAGGGTGGACTCATCTTTTATCTCTCAGCTAATGTATTGGCCAATTAAATTCTAGAGTATATTTTATTAATGTTTATATATTATGTTTTATAATGTTTCAAAAATAAAAAATAAATAAATCCTCATTTATCCAACCAGGATGGCAAACCGGAGTAATGTCGAGTGTGAATGGGAATACAAGAAAATGTACAAGAAGGTGCGTGTCTAATTACTTAAAATAAGGGATTTAGTTTCGAGACTGGATATGAAACTGGTTAAAGAACAGCAGGGGAAGTAGACAAATAGTTGCAGTAATAACCATACTTAGGTGAGTAGAGAAAGGGATGCCTTACTTGGTATGTGAGCAAGTGTCGGTGGCAGGTGCAGACAGAGGAGCCAGATGCAAGCCAAAAGCAATCTCCATCCTTCTCCAACATCTGGCTTCTTTCTCCTCCAGGCTCTCTCCATACCGGTCTTGCTTCTCCACCAATCCTCATCCACACCTCATCCTCCTCCACCATTCGCCAACACTCGTCCCCCTTTTTTCCTTTCCCCCACTCTTCATCACTCGGGGTACCTTTGGATGATTTGGAAACACTCGTCCTCTGTTCCCATAATCCCCAAGCATGTGTTGTTCCTCCTCTCCAAGCCTTCCCCAATGCTTGTCTTTGCTTCCCATCTCTTTCTAAAATTGGTATCTCCTGTCCAAAGCTCTGTCTGTTCTGTCCAAAGCCCTCTCACACATGTTTGTTCTGTCCACTGCTCTCCCACATTTGTTTGTTCTGTCCACTGCTTTTCCACATTTGTCTGTTCTGCCCATTGTTCTTCACATTTGTCTGTTCTGCCCACTGCTTTTCCACATGTGTTTGTTCTTTCCAAAGCTCTTCCGCATTCGTCGTCTGTTCTATCCACTGCTCTTCCACATCTGTAATCCCTCTCTCCACTCCTCTCGTCCCTCTCCACCGCCCCCCCACCACCTCTCCACTCATCACGGCCCGCCACTCTCCTCATGGGCGGCCACCACTCACCGCCTATGCCACGTCCACGCCCACGCACTCGACGTATTACTCATCCTGTCGTAATTCGTCAGTTCCTGCGCCAACATTCTTCAGTACCCTTCTAATGGTATTTGTTTTGGATCAATACGCATCACAGTTGGTCATTACATACGGTCATTTCAGCATCAGTATTTTTCATTCTTACATCAGCAATCCATCATTTCCGTATAACACAAAATTCCACTCCTTTGGTCACATAACGTCACTTTACAATTAAAAATTTCAATTTCTTAATCACAATCATCACTTCAATATTACAAGTTTTCTCAGCATCTCGTTAGGCTAAGAGATATATTGATCTCGTTTCACCTTTAGTGCAGATGGCTTGTGTTCTGCATAATATACTGCAAATTGCCCACTTAATTTAGTTAGTACAATTACGTATATTTCATTTTATTCTGGCAGTTAGTACATACAACTTTGTACACATTATATTCTTGTGAAAAGCAAGGACAAACAAAAAGGACACACACCGACACGTTATCTTATAAATGAATTACTGTTTCTACTTCTGTCAGGTAATTTGTTATCGGTATTTGTCAACATCACTATAACAAATCAGCCTTTCACTAGTATAGTATTATAGAGTACAGTATACTTTTCACTTCAATATAAATCCCGGGCACTTCACTGTCAATATATCATAGTTTCACCATCAGTGCCAAGTGTAGGCCTATCATGTCTAACGATTGCAATATTATGATTATCGAGAAGCCAAGTCACATTATTTACTCAGTTACATTGATTTATTTTCTCGGTAAGATCACGTGTATCTTCGATTTACAAGTCAACAAGGTAGCCTACACGTGGTTTCCGAAACGAATGAGAAAACAATTCGAATGTTGATGCTTCTGAAATGTAATGAATCTTAATCATTCAAGTTCATAGCCAAGAACATTTCCAATTAATTACACATACCCTTTCTACGATATATATAGTCATTCAATAAATACTCGGCGTTGTATTACAGATAAGAGGCTGGATTGCATGACATAGGGGTCATTTATAATAACTATAGTCGCAGGCAAGGTTTTAAGTGGCCTATCTCGATGGGCATGGTGTTAGTCTGCCATAGCGAAGTCCGATATGACGTGTTATGGGCTACCAGTGTCCAAAAGTGGGCGTTTGTGAAGCGAGCAGCAGCGGGGATCACAACCATACCACAACCTGTCACAACAACAACAAGAGCAGCTGGCAGGGCGGTGTGGTGGTGGTGGTGCAGGTGGAGGGGAGAGCAGGGTTACCAAATTAATTACGCTAGATAGTAAATAAATGCCGAAAATCGCTAGAATAATGCCACAATCTTTATAAATATCACTCCAAAATGGCTCAAATCTCTAAAATATAACTCCAAAATGCCCCAAATCTCCAGAATATCGCTAGAGTTCATGTGCTAGATGTAAAAATGTGCCTCTATCCCTTATTCTTCAACAATACAAAAATCAATCCTTCATCTTCTCTCAATATTCTTGGTGTCTCTTTTTCTTCTGCTCTCAGTTGGAAGGACCATATTACCAGTCTTGCTAAGGCAGCCTCCCAGAAGCTGGGTGTGCTCAACCGCCTTAGGGGGTTCTTTTCCCCTGCACAGCTTCTTGCTCTGTACAGGGGCATAGTGCGTCCTTGTATTGAGTATTGTTCACATGTGTGGGGAGGTTCCTCTCACACCGCTCTCCTAGACAAAGTTGAAAGGAAGGCCTTTTCGTATCATTAACTCCCGTCCACTCACCAACTCTCTGCAATCTCTCGTTACTATAATAATCAGTGTTCCTCAGAGCTTTCCCAGTGTATACCACCTCCTTTACGTAGGGCACGTGGTACCCGTCTTGTAACTCAATCCCACCCCGACTCTGTGCAACTCTCCAACCCAAGAGTGAAACGGTATTCTCAAACTTTCTTCTACTCAACAGCTGAGCTCTAAAACTCTCTCCCAGAATCAGTCTTTCCCTCTTCCTATGACTTAAATTGCTTCAAACTCAGTGTGTCCAGGCATTTTGGCTCGAACGTCCCTTGATTTTGGCCCGGTCACTCTTTCAACTATGGGGGAGGCACTCGCTATAGGCAGTTCTGCCTTTTGCCTCCCTCAATCACATAGAACAAAAATCGAAGTAAATACCTCTAGATCAGCGGTTCCCAAACTGCGGGTCATGACCCCCAAATGGGCCATGAGCCTTTTTCTGGGGGTCATGGAGGGTCCAAGATTTTGAGGATTTTTTTTTATGATATTTAGGGATTTTTTTTTGTTTTTGTTGTTGTTATATTTAGGTTTTGTCGTACGACTATTTACGTTCCTAATGCTTGTTAAATTGGAAATTAGTATTTTTTCGGAAACCTTATAAAGGTGGTGGTCATGGTAGGTTTGGTACTACTGAAAGGGGTCACGTACTGGAAAAAGTTTGGGAACCGCTGCGCCTAGATCTAGCGGGAGAGTAGCTAAATTGGTAACACTGGGGATGAGACAGGTGCGGCCCAAACTCTCGTACCGCAGATGAGCACACCGCATCAATCAATGACATGGAAGCTATTTTCGTGATAATCTCCCAACTCGTGTATTTTAGCATAGCTCTTAAACAGTCGATTTGCAGCCTTGTTTATTATAGCGTAGCCTATAAACTATATATATATATATTTTGTGTCAACTATCTCGTAAAACAATCAGTCTACAGCCTCGTTTGTACTTAAAACAAGCTAGTTATTATTTAGCATTAACTCTGCTCGAATGCAAATGTATCAGGCCGTCAGTCAGTAGCCAACCCTTACTCCCACAAGGGGTAGGAAGGATCAGCAAGAGACACGAGAAAGTAAAACAAAAAGAGGTGACAGGAGAAGAACACAACAAACAAACACACACACATTCAAAAGCACCAATCACTCATCAGCCCCGAAATCAATGGCTTCACCTCAGATGTAAATAAGTGAATTACAAATTAACTTACAAGAGCAGAGCTGCTAAAGAGTTCGGACATTAAAGCAATATCAAGACTTTATGATAACGTATTTCGGTATGCAGCACTTGACCACTTGCAAGTTTCGTTCTATAAGGGATTGGAGCTGTAGACATCGATATTTAATGGAATACTAATGTAGGCTTCTGCTGGCTAAAGAATATGTTGAATTGGGTTTCATGTATTTATAAATGTACTACAACCGCATTTTAACAGGTAATTCTACTAAATATCGATGTATACAGCTCCAACTTCCTTATAGAACGAAACTCGCAAGTGGTCAATTAATATATCGGGTAAACCATCTATTACAATATATATATATATACTGTATTATGCACAGTCACTCATAAACATTCGTGGACCTCGCCTGTTTCTAATCATGGAAGTATATCCCTGGAAACGAATTTATACGCATGATATTCTCTATACATCAACCGAAAATTTTACAAATTAATCTCGAAGGGGGTTCTAATGGTGGTTTTTTTTTTTTTTTTTTTTTTTTTTTTTTTTTTAAAGTTTGATGGAGGTCTAGGGAGGAAACTAACATTTAAATGAATGTATAAATAAATGTATGTACTGTATGTATGTATGTAGGCTACTGTATGTACTCAGGCCTAGTCTCCTTAAACATCTATCAAGCTTTAAAATAATAATTATAATCATTAAAGCACACACACACACACACACACACGCACACACACACACACACACACACCTAGCTAAGACCCCACTTCGAGATAAATTTGTATCTTTTTCGGTAGAAAAATGTCCCCTTCTAATTTGTCCTAAAAATCTAGATTTGTATTAATAAAATACAGGCTTCCTATCGCCCGCCAGGAACAAATCTACTCCTAAATGGCACAAAAGGTCTTGATATTGGCAGAGAAATGGGACGAAATGTCTTAAAATCGCCCAACTATTGGGGGCGAATGTCTTTAAACCTCAAAATCATTGGAGAGACTAAACATGAGGGAGAAGGGGGATCCCGAAAAAAAACCCTCCCCTGAAAGGTTATCCCATGGTATTATCAACCCGCCCTGTTTCCCCCCCCCCCATGGTCTGTCCCCCGATCGATATTATGTATGTAACTGGGGGGGGGGAGGGGGGAATAGGTGGCGAGAAACATAGACAATGACAGAGAGAGAGAGAGAGGATAAGAATAACACTTAGACAGAGAGAAAGACAGATAGACAGAGAGAAAGACAGAGCAAACAAATATACAGAGAGACAGAAAATTAAGGCACATAGACAGATATATAAACCAATAAACAGAAAGATAGATAGGCAGAGAGAAAGATAAGATAGCCAGCGAGAAAGAGAGATAGACATACAGATAGGTAGGCAGAAAGACAAATAGACAGAAAGACAGATAGATAGAAAGATAGACAGACAGATAGACATAAAAACAGATAGACAGAAAGATAGATAGAAAGACAGATAGACAGAAAGAAAGATAAAGATAGATAGACAGAAACGAGTAGCCTACAAAGGAAAACAAGCAACAACAGATCTAGCCTAGTGATCCTTACGACTACGAGGCTGTTTGTAACCAACCTAACTAGTTAATGTGGGAAAAATGTATAGATAAATGTTGGGAGGCTATTCATTTGTAAAAACAATTAATTGGGGGTTAAGAGCTAGATATTTATCAATGTGGTTTTGAACGATTGAACAGTACAACATTCAATAATATTTCTAGGTAGTCCATTCCATAAATTTACCACTCTATTACAAAATAACATCGGAGGTGAAGCCAATGATTTCGGGGGCTGATGAGTGATTGGTGCCTATGAATGCTTGTGTACTTGTTTTCCTTTTGTTTTTTGTGAGCGAACTGTTATGTGTTCTTCCCCTGTCGCCTCTTTTTCCTTTCTCGAGTCTTTTGCTGATCCTCCCTACCCCTTGTGGGAGTAAGGGTTGACTCACTGACTACTGACTCACTACTGACTACTGACTCACTGACTTGAAAAGGAAATGTGAATGAAAAGGCTTTCCAACGATCTTACAACTATTTCCTCTAGTGTAATTCGATTGGTAAATTGTGAAGTACTTGTTGACATCCATATTGTCAAGATCTTAAACAATTTGAGTACTTTAATTAAACTAAAAATATTCAACTCTTTTAGACGTTGTTTGTATGGTTCATTTTAAAGTCTATGGATCATCTAAGTTACTCCTCTCTGTATTCTCAAGCAACCATGAGTGAATATATGCGAATACCGAAATATGTAGAAAATCACCTCACAACATGATGCACAGCTACTACAACAAGACTTGGACAAAATCCTGAAGTGGGCAGAAGAAAACAACATGGTCCTAAACGGAGACAAGTTCGAGCTTCTAAGGTACGGGAACAAGAGAGCACTACAAAACGACACCAAGTACAAAAGTGGACAGCAAGAAATTACCGCCAAGGACACAGTGAAGGACTTCGGAGTAAATATGAGCAGTGACGCCACTTTTTCCCAGCATATTACCAAAGCCACAACAACAGCAAAACAAATAGCAGGCTGGATCCTGAGAACCTTCCACACCAAAAATGAGAGGTGTATGTTAACACTGTGGAAGTCACTGGTCCTACCACGACTGGAGTACTGCTCTCAGCTCTGGGTCTCCCCAAAAAGTAGGAGAAATAACAGAAATTGAAGCCACCCAGAGGACATTCACCAGTAAAATCCATGGGTTTCAACACTAACTACTGGGAGAGACTCAAGGAGCTGCAGCTGTACTCACTTCAAAGACGTAGGGAGAGATACATTATCATCTACGTCTGGAAGATTTTGGAAAAAAAAGTACCAAATCCAAACATCCAAGAGACTCAACACCAAAGGCGAGGGAGGCTGTGCTATGTGAGGACTACGCCGGGATCAACACAAAAAATCAAATCCCTGATCCATCACAGCTTTACATACAATGGAACCAGACTGTTCAACTGTATACCAGCCCCTCTCAGGAACATGACCGGGGTGTCTCCAGACACCTTCAAGAAACACTTGGACATGTGGCTGGCCAAAATACCGGACCGGCCACCAACACCAGGATACCCCAGCACCAACTCCAACCGACTTCTGGAATGGAGAGTGGAAGAAAGGGAGCTGCCTGGTCGCAGTGGAGCCCCAGCTCAACTGTGTCACTAACGGACGGAATACAACTAAGTGTAACTAAGTGTAACTAAGTGTAAGTGTAATGTAATACTACCGTGATATATGCTGTCTAGACACACGCACACACACACATACACACAAGCACGCGTATACACACACAAACATACACACACACATACATATATATAGACTGTACAAGTGTACAGTATATACAGTATATATATATGCTCAGAGAGAGAGAGAGAGAGAGAGGGGGGGGGGGGGGGGGCAGAGAGAGACAGGGAGAGATAAAGGGGTGCTGGGGTAAAGGCGTCAAGTGTTTGTCTGGGTAACCTAGCAACGGCGTCCCTGTCTTTAGTCGGTTACACCATAAAAGCCACCCCCACCTCGCCGGTACCGCTCACACACACACACGCCACGCCAAAGGTCATAAAGAACAAACGAATACAATTGATGTTTTGCATGATTGTTTGATGTGATTGATTGTCCTGGTTGATGTTATTTTTTATGGTTGATATGACTGGTTTTCCTAGTGAACGTATTTTGTCCGAGTTGATATGATTTCCATTAATGTTATTTTAATCATTAATGTGATTTTCCTCTAATTGATTTTCCCTGGTGTGATTATAAGAGTGAGAGAACTCTATTTCTTATTGCTAATCTGGCAACCTCTGAGTCATAAATGCGTGAAAGGGTTAAGGTAACATGTCGCAAGATAGATTCACTATAGGTAAGCAGATAGTGAACAGAAATAAGCAATGTCGAAGGATCTCGTCAAATTACGAGAGTTCTACAAAAGCATCTCACAGAGATGCTTTCTATCTTTTAAAGAAATAATAAACACCTATGTACATCTATGTATCTATCTATTGCCTGACGCCGTGATCCCCGAAGGGATGGCCACGAACGAACCGCCCCCATGCACCTGTCCCCAGTCAGTCGACGCCCCTCCCCCCAACCAGCACCGCCTTCGTTCATGTACTTCCTCACTCCATCCTTCCACCTCTCATTTGGTCTACCTCTCCCTCTCTGTCCCTCCACCTCGCCCTCGTACACCCTCTTAGTCATTCTCTCGCTTTCCATACGTTCCATATGGCCGAACCATCTCAAGTTATTCCTTTTCACACTTTCCAGCACATCTACCTCCACTCCACACCTCCTTCTTACTTCCTCATTACCTATTAACCTATGTACATGACTTATATAAAACTACAGTTCTCTATTTTAAATTCAAACAGACCACACATTCTTTCTTCTCGGCTTGGGCCAACGAACTTTACCTTTTTGTTTACCAGATAAGTAGAGATGACTATCAGAACTGCCAACCTAGCAGGTTGCCAGCTACAACCTTCAATAACACTAGGAAATTGTTCTTACGAAAGTTTTTCTATATTAGAGATCTCAGTCTTATCTGTATACTAACTAACTCTATCATGATTAGAGATTATGACACACCTTAATAATCGCTATAGAGCCTTGTCTGCAAATCTACAACTCCCTAACCACGGAAGGAGAGGCACACGTGACCTAGTAGACCCGCACTATTGCCAATTCAGTCTCCAAGATGGCGAGTCTTATAAACTAGTATAAGCATGTTTTGATGTATACATAGAGTTATAAATTATCCAGATTCACTCTAATAAATGCACATAGCTTTACCACCCCCATAGAAGAAAACGTTATATGAACGTTAAGAGTAACTGTCCCCGTCAAACCGGCTAAACCGTTGATCTTGGTTCTCGGTGGGTGAACGTTTATAATGTACTCTGCACTAAATGATGTCATAAAACGGGCCCTGCAGAGTGCTAACCGTGCATCAATCCTTGAACCACATGGGCTTCTCAGAGAAGACGGCAAATGGCCAGATGGGATGACCACTTTCCCTTACAAGAATGGCCGGTGCCTCGTGTGGGATGCCACATGTGTTGACACTTTCTCCATAACCAACATCGCCAGAAACGCCGACGAAGCAGGTGAAGCCGCCCGGATAGCAGAGAGTAGAAAGTGAGAAAAATATCAAGCCATCGCCAGAAGTCATCAGTTCGAGCCTCTGGCATTCGAAACTTCAAGAGTCTTCGGCCCTACCACCCTTAAAAATGGTGAATGAAATAGGCCGTAAAAATCAGAGAAGTTTCAGGAGAACCCCGGGAAACCCTCTGGCTCAAGCAAAGACTAGGGATGGCTATCCTCCGGGGCAATGCCACCAGCGTCATGAGCTCAGTACGACTGGGCCATGCATGCACTGTGTGAGGCCAGAGCAGGAGTGGTGTATCCGTAGTCTTTCCACGGTAGGGTATACAAATAAACTTTATTTGTTTTAACATGTTTGATGTACATAAATAAAAGGGGATGTGTCGGATGGTTGAAAGTCCACAGTTGCTCGCCGCGTTTGGGGCTAGCAACACGTATTATGAAAAAACATGTATCCTCATACATTCACTGTCTCTCACTTTACTCACTTACCCCGTAATTTGCCGGAGGATAACAGGTTTTTCACAATACATAGACGGAGGTCTTTAAAACAAAATAATAATAAATAAAAATAATAGCCAAGTTCGATCAAACTTCCTAGTGAACCTATGTGGTTTGCCAAAAACCTCAGTTAACCAGTTGCCAACACTCTGGTTTCGCCCAAACCTCGGCTTACCAATTACTAACCTATAAGAGAACTAAAAGCCAAGTTTGATCAAAGCTCCTATTGAACCTATTTGGTTTGCCGAAAACCTCAATTAACCAGTCATTAACTAATACTGGTATGGCCCAAACTTCTAACCTGCACTTATTAACTCAGCACATCAGACAATATTATTTTTTTGTTACTTTTTAAATAATTTCATTCAGAATGATTTAATTAAGACATTATACCAATTGTAAATAAAAAAGGTGAATTATGCATTTTACTCGTTCTTAAATAATGTTGATGAATTATTCTGAAAGTAAATACAATTTTGCTGTTATCTATCTGTATTGGGCTAATTATGAATAAGCAGAAGTCTTTTAGAATCAAAGGAAGGGAAATTACATGTGGTGGGTAAACTACACAGAAGACAAAAAAACATGCAATTATTATAAAAGATGTAGGGTATTATATTAAAGATGTAGGGTATTATATTAAAGATGTAGGGTATTATATTAAAGATGTAGGGTATTATATTAAAGATGTAGGGTATTATATTAAAGATGTAGGGTATTATATTAAAGATGTAGGGTATTATATTAAAAATCAACTCATTTCCTTTTCTGTTTATTTCACACATTTAGCATATTACAAAAATAAGAACAACATATTATAGCATAACTAACACTATCCTAGGTTATATATATATAATGATTAATGAGGCAGCATTACTAACACTATCCTAGGTTATATATATATAATGATTAATGAGGCAGCATTTACTGTTATCTTGTGAATGGTGAAGGCTACAAGATTGTACACCAAGTTATTCTCAATTGAGGGTGGAAATATTAGTGGAGATCTCACACCGCGATTTCTGAGTCCGTGCTAAGTTCGGTGGCTGGTGTCGCAACTATTCCTGGCTATTAGTTATTAGTTAGCTTCTATTGAAGAGTAATAACCAGCCTTGTTAATACCCACTACAAACAATTTCAACAGGATAACTTCAGTATTCCAACTGTCTTCCGTCCATTGATCGCAAGAACAAGTCTTCCTACTGAGTCCTCAATTTATACTGTCTTCCGTCCATTGATCGCAAGAAACAGCTTTCTCATTAAGTACCGATATGAAAATCGTCGGTAGTAATTATAACTCAGTGGCGGTGGGGTATGGTTGGGTGGTAGAAAGGCGCCTGGCTGCAGGATGGCCATGGTGGTTATTTCCCTGTGGCTTCTAATGGGGGTGGGGTACCTGACTAGTACTTCTTAATTTTCCTCTTCGAGGTAGTGGTGAGGTTGAGGGGCAGAAGAATCCCTAGACTTCTGGTGTTTATGGTGCCATTTCTTGTCTTCTTTTCTTTCTCTTTTCCTTATTATTCTGTACTTCAGGATTGTTCATGTTGGTGAATAAATTCTTTCCTGGGGTCGGAGAATGCATTATTTTGATGGTATGACTTCTTGTGCTTCTTGATAGATTGGCAGTTGTTCCCTTTTGGCTTGGAGGTGGGTGGGGCAGAAAAAGGAAACAGGCTTGCTGGCCTTGCATGTTGGGAGAGTTGCTTTTCTGCTGGCTTGGCCTTGCGTGGTTTGCATGGGCTTGGTGAAGCGTGCACTTGTTAGTACTGTATTATGATTATAAGTGCACGGCTGGACGAAGGTGGTCCTCGAGGATCCTCAAGATTGAAAGTGAAAGTGAATTACCCCTGCTCGGGGCATTTGTCCTTGATATTTGGCCTTTGGGTTTGTTCTGGGGCTGTTTATGTAGTTGTAGACTGGAGGTAGATGGAGCAAACAGTGGTAGCAATTAAGTCTGTAGGTTTGGGATGTTGCAGATGTGTAATCGGCGAGTTAAGTGGTCACCACGTATTCGAGCTTGCGGGGGTATATAATTGTCTGCCCTTGCACACCTCGTTTCGTGTGTGGCGTTACGTTTTCTCTGATTGCCCCAGAATATATGGGTAAATTCAGTATATCCCTAACCGCGCCCTTCCGTGTGATTTTCAGTGAATGTTGGGTACAATTGCTTTATCGTTATTTGTCAGTTATTTTTCTTTTGTATTCTTGGAGTAAATTGGTAATCTAATGCAAATCCTTCCACTTCAAACCATGATAAAACAACGAGAAAGCACTGTATTAAGTGAATCAAGTGGCGACATTTATTGGGTGAATCGCGCTTTTGCAGTAGGCGAGATTTTGTTGGGGAAAATGGATACATGATGGGTTGAGGGACCTTCACCCCCCCTTGACTTATTGTCCTCTCATATATAGTGATCTGTAACGGGGGAAAAAAAAAAGGTTGTCGGTTATTGTTTTTGTAAGTAACGACTCGCGCCATTTATAGGGTGAATTTTTTCCCCCCCCGGGCCCCGGGGGGGCGCACCAAATCACCACAGAAGGAGAAAGCAGGACAGAGTTTTCATTGTGTGCAATGCTGGGGACTGCTTTTGTTTACAATCACACTGATTAAATTTGGTGATATTTTACGGTGAAAACGGGCTTTTGTTAAGTTCGACATTAACGAAATTACTCCATGCGGATTATAACGAGAAAAATATGGCGAGTCTATTGGTCCCTATTTTCCCTGATAAATTGTTTCTAATTAGCGCCATCTGTAGTTGTCCTTGAATATTATCATCTTCAAAAGATATTCAGCATGTGACTTGCAACATTCTAGAGATAATGATCGATTTTATACACAATGAATAGATCATTAATATCGAGGAACTTTTAAACACGAATCTAGCGGAATCTGCTGGGTCGAATTGGGTAACGCTATTCGTTCCTTCCTTTCATCGTCCGGTCGGGCCATATTGGAAACCAGGGGTTGCGGGTAATTTTCCTTACATTTATGTTTTATGTGGTTGTATTTGAGCTTAATTTTATTTTTAGATAGTGAAAACGAGTCACTATTCACCAGAGCACGTTGTATGTGATTAATAGCCCCCAGAATAAGATGGGTATGGTGGTTAAATACAACAGATCCTTCTAAACTGCACAAATTGTCTAAATGTAGCTAAAATACAGTACCTTCGCCGGTTGACTTGGAAAGTCTATCGCATCCCACTTTTGCAGATATGCTTCAAACACTTTAATACAAAAATACTATATCTATTGCCGGACGCCAGCTGATGATAAAACAGTTTAAGACGGATCGTGTCGTAGAAAGGGTTAACGTGAGATAGTTTCGAAGTCTGTTCATTGGTGGAGGACCGTTAAGGCTGAATAAAATCGTCTAAGCTAGGCTATATTTAGACGATTTTGTGACGTGGTAAGAAGGATCTGTTGGGTATAGAAAACGGGTTCAGTGAGATAGTTCGAAGGACTGTTAATGTCGGAGGTCCTTTGTAAACTGAATAAAAATCGTCTAATAGTAGCCAGAATACAATTATAGTTAGACGATTTTATGCAGATTAAGAAGGATCTGTAGTAGTAACTTTGGGTTTGAGTGGGATAGTTCGAAGCCTGTTCATTGCTAGAGACTCCTTTTAAACCTCATAAAATCGTCTAAACATAGGCTAGGATTTAGACGATTTATTCAGTTACAAAGGGCCTCCAGCAATGAAAAAGGCTTCCGAACTATCTCACTTAACCCATTTTACTACAACAGATCCTAAAACCGTATCCAATCGTCTAAATATAGCTAGACTAGACGATTTTTATTAAGTATTTACAAAGGGACTCAAGCTATGTTTAGGCTTCGAACCTATCTCACTTTTACTACCACAGATCCTTCCTTAAACCGCAAATCAAAATCGTCCAATATCGCTAGACAAAAGTTAAAAAGACGTTGCCGGTACAGGGGTTAAATTAATTTAACTAACACAACTATAGCTTTCTGACGCCCATACAACCTTCCTAAGCTGCATACAAGTAAACTAACCATTACTGAAAATAAATATTTGGCTAATTCATGGCATAATAAATCGTATATAACCATATATAGGCTAATCTTACATAACCTTGTGTTGATAGCTTAACTCCTGTACGATAGCGCTAATGTGGTCATGTCTCAGCTGGCAGTACGTTTGGCTTGCTCTGTGCTGTTTTAATGTCTGTCAGATGTTGAAAAAGGTGGGTAAGTGTAGGAACATGTTTGGAGATCTCACTCCATATGAAGAAAAAATGAAGCTTAGATAGTGTTGATACCAATTATTGATCACAACATTATGGTGCCGAGATCAAATTAGTTAGCGCGACTGTCGGTCCGTCTTTCTCAATTAATTCTAGCCAGATTTAGAAGATTTTGTGCAGTTTAAGAAAGGATCTGTGGTTAGTAAGGGTTAAATGCGATCGTTCAAAGCCTGTGAAGTGATAGCGGACCTTTTAAAATTTGAAATCTAATCGTGTATGTAATAGGGTCCAATAATGTGAAAGGGCAGTCAACGGTAACAGTACAGAAGGGGTTAATGCTAGTGCGCTGAATTTTGGTGTGAGTATCCTAGGTTCGCATCCATGGGGTACCACATGTATTAATTAATGTGATTGCTTTCATTAACAGTAGGTACCGGTGACGTCTTTTTTTTAAGTTTATTCTGGGCGACTACTAGTCCAATTTTTCTCCAGTTTAGGAAGGATCTCTAGCAATTATAAGGCTTCGAACTATCTCCAGTCGGACCCTTTTAACTATCACAGATATTTCCTCAGGTGCAGATAATCGTATATTATAGCTAGACCAAAATATAGCAGACGTCACTGGTACAGAAAGTCTTAATTAGGTAGCCTATATGTTGTAAGTTAATTGGAGGGGTGGTGATGATGAGAATATCCTAAACATGAGGGAGAAGGGGGTCCAGAAAAGCGAGTATTAAAGGGGCAGGGGGGAATGAGTACTTAGGGGGGGGGGGGGGGCGAGAGAAGGAGGGGAGGAACGGAACAACGAAAGAATGCCCATCATGATGCCATTTAAGGCAATGGGGAGAGAGAGAGGAGGAGGAGGGCTTGGGGAAAGGGAAGGGTAGGGGGAGGGGGGCGGCGATCTGAAACAAAGAGAAAGAGTATCCTGTCGGGGAGGGGTGGTCAGGGGGTGGGGATTATCAGGGCGGTCGCAGTTTAAAAAGGGGAGGGGATGGTGGGGTGGGGTGATTTAAAACAGAGAGTATCTACTTATGATTTAAACAAAGCGCGCGCTAAATCGAGTATTTCCTATGGGCGGGGAGGGGGGTGGAGGCGGTGAGCGGGGAGGAGCTCGACCAATGAGAGAGCGCTACGTCATTCGCACATCAGCCAATCAGCAGCTCACCAACCTATCTCAGGTGAGGACCGTGAGGGGTTCTTTTCTAGGGGACTCAATACGACGGTTGACGCAAGTGTTTTCGTTCCCCGATAAGGATTATCTTTTATGATTTTATAATCTAGGAGACTATTTATCTTTATTATCGCGGATTCTGTATGTCGGTGTGCTTGCTTAATCTAGGATCATAAAACCCAGTGAAGGTCTTCTAGTATGTGTCCGCAATTTTGACAAGGTTATTTACTTATTTGTACTCTAGGGACATCAGTTTCAAGTTGTGCCTGTGCCCATATTTACAGCGATATATCTTCACCACCCCAGACACCTGTCCTTCACAAACGTGCTCAATGAACGACAATATTCAAAGGACACTAGTCGATCGATATTCACGGGTTGTCATTTAAAATAGATTAGGCTATCATACAGCTTGTGATTAACATAAACAAAGGCCAGACGATACGAGGCTTTCTCCTTAGGGCCTAGGCTAATAATGAGAATGTTGTCCGGCGACGCCTGGAGGGTTCTTGTATCGGGTGTACAGAGGAGTACAAAGGAAATCAATCAACAACAGGTCTAGTGACCCTTCTAGGCTGCTTGTCCTCCAAAACACTGAGGATCAAGTGTCCAAACAGTGGTTTAGAGGGGGTAAGGGAACATTGGAAAGGGAACTACTGCCCTGGAACTAATGTCCGTGGCAGGAATAGGAAGTTAGTAGGGGACATATGGGTTAGTAACTGAGGGGGGGATAAAATAAAGTTATTCATTTACAAACGCAGTCAGTCGCGGGTTTGATGCGAGATATTTGTCTAGCGGAGTTCAAAATTGTTAATGAATCAACGGTGCTGCAGTCTATAACGTCTCGGGGAAGCCCATTCCACAAGTTGACAACTCGATTGAAGAAGAAATTCTTAGATTCGTGTGAGTTAAAAGATTTACCAATAATTTTGCAACCGTTTCCCCGCGTGTAATTAGATTGGTCGATAGTGAAGTACTTACTACAGTTCATATTGTCGATGCCTTTGATGATTTTGAACACTTGAATTAAGTCACCTCTTAATCTGCGCTGGGTTAAAGGAAATAGATTTAATTCTCTAAGACGCTTTTCGTATGGTTTGTTCTTTAGGCTAGGTATCATTTTGGTAACTCTACGTTGAACTCGTTCTAGCTTGTTTATATCTTTTTGGTAATAAGGGCACCAGGATTGAACGCAGTATTCCAGAACAGGGCGGACTAAGGAATTGTAAAGGGTTAGGATAACTTCTTTGGATTTATGCTCAAATGACCTGCCTATAAAGCCAATTATTTTGTTTGCCTTCTTAACAACTTCTGAACATTGTTGACTCGGTTTTAGGTTACTCGATATTGTTACTCCCAGATCGGTTTCTCTGTTTTACATTCTTAAGCTGAGTGCCATTCATTGAATAGTTTGCTTTCTCATTTAGGTATCCGATATGTAGTACTTTACATTTATCCGCATTGAAACTCATTTGCCAAATTTGGGCCCAACATGACAATTTATCTAGATTGTGTTGCATATCGTCAACTTGTTCTTTTGAGAGTACGCTATTTGCAATTTTTGTATCGTCAGCAAATTTTGAGATTGTACAGGTGAGACCCTCATCTATGTCGTTGATTGTAAATTAGAAAGAGAATTGGTCCTAGTACCGATCCCTGGGGTACCCCGCTACTTACATTGGTCCATTTAGATGCCTTACCGTTTATGACTACTCTTTGCTTTCTGTCGCTGAGCCAATTTTCTATCCATTTCAACACACCGTCTTGTATTCCATGCGCTTTTAGTTTTAGCAGTAAACGTTTGTGGGGAACTTTGTCAAAGGCCTTTTGAAAATCAAGGTATATAATATCTAGTTTTACTCTCATCGTAGAGGTTGAGGATATCGTGGAAGAAGTCTAAGAGGTTTGTTAAACAGGAACGTTTTTTACGAAAGCCGTGTTGAGTATCTTTAAGTAAGTTATTTGCCTCTAAGTGATTTACGAGTCTGTCTCTTATGACCGTTTCTAGCATTTTACATACAATTGAGGTTAAGCTAATTGGACGATAGTTACTGGGTAGGGATTTGCTGCCTTTTTTTAATATCGGTGTTACGTTGGCTAGCTTCCACTGATCAGGCATAGTCCCAGACTGCAAGGATTCATTGAATAGCAATGTCAGTGGTTTGGAGAGCTCATCCTTAGCTTCCTTTAGAACTCTAGGCGAGATTGTATCAGGTCCTGGCGTTTTATTTACTTTGAGTTTATCTAAACAATTCAATACTTCTCTCTCTGTAACGGTGATATTGCTTAGAACATCTGAATTATCAATCTGAATCGGCGATGGTGTAGGGATATCACTGAGGTCTTCGGTTGTAAAAACTGATGCAAAGAAGGTATTGAGGGCATTACTCATTTGTACTTCGTCTTTGGTGTATTCTCCATTTTCATCGACTAATGGTCCAACAGTTGAAGTTACTACTTTTTTCTTTCTGATATAACTATAGAATTATTTCGGGTTTGTTTTACTTTGATTCGCAACATGTAACTCCAGGGTCTTTTTACTTTGCTTAATTACATTTTTGGCTTTGCGTCGTAGCTCTACAAATTTCACCCGTTCTTCGTAATTTTGTGAGGATTTTAATCTATCATTAGCAAATTTTTTAGCAAGCAGACAGTCTGAAATATCTTTATTCCACCATTTGGGCTTATCATTATGGCCTGGATGCCGTATTTTCGATGGTATGCAGTCTTGCACTGCCTTAAGGTAAGTGGTTGTGAAACACTCCCAAGATGTATTTATGTCGTTATTGTTAGTCAGAAAGCTCCAGTCAGTTTCTTTAAGCTTTGATTTAAGTTTATGAAAATTTGCTTTCTTGAAATTAGGGACTTTCTCAATGCTGCTATTTGATTTGTTACTAGTAAACTTTAAAGTGAAAGTTATCGTACGATGGTCGCTGTTACTGAATTCATCACCAACATTCAAATTCTCTATAAATTCTTCTTTTGTTGCGAGTACAAGGTCAAGCACATTATTACGATGGGTCGGAGATTGTACAAATTGAAAAAGTGAACTCTCTTGCAAGTTAGCGTAGAGGTCGTGTCCAGAGTGTGAAGTAAGAATATCGCCCCATTTAGTCACGGGTAAGTTGAAATCGCCAAGAATTACGGTATCTTGTAGGTTAGTTATTTCTGCAATTTGTTCATAAATTTCACTGTCAGTTTGCACTGATTGAGATGGGGGTCTGTATAATAAAGCTAGTGTTATTTTATTTCCTCGTTTATTATTTAATAGTACGTAAGATATGTCTATATTCGCAATTTGAGGTTTTGACATTAAGACGGGATTAAGACTTTCCTTTATAAAAAACAGAACTCCTCCATTTCTATTGATCCGACTTTTCTCAAAACATTGTATAACCAGGAAGCGTATATTCGGCTAAAAAGTCTCTGTCTTCCGTATTTAACCAAGATTCTGTAATGCCGATTATATCATAATGTTCTGTAAACACGATTTCCTCTAGATCTGAAAATTTATTGCGTATGCTACGAGCATTTACATAAAACACCTTAAGAGTATTAGAGTTGGATGTTACCGATTGTGCATTGTCTGAATTTTCAGTTCGTATTTGACTTACACTACCCTGTCTGGGGTCTGGTTGACCCCGTTTTTTGAACGGAAATCCTTGACTGCATCGTTCAGCAGACGACCAAGACGTGCAGCTCCTACTTCATTGAGATGTACACCATCTCCTGAAAACAAAGATTTATCATAGTAAAAATGATCCCACGTGTCGACAAAGCCGATGTTCTCCCTGCAGAGTTTGGCTAGTCGGCGATTTGTACTGGTAGCTATGTTGTAGAATCGGTTTTCTACATCAATCCGGGGAACAATTCCTGAAATTAAGATTCTATTAGATTTTTCCTTGAAGGACCTGATCAGCCGCCGGTACTTGCAAAGTAGTTCCTCTGACCGCGTCCGTTGGACATCGTTAGATCCAACGTGGATGACATATTTTTTGGCATTTGATAAATGTGACCATGGTATAATAGCCCACAAACTGAAAGCAAAAGGTATAACTGGCAAAATCGGACGGTGGATATACAATTTCCTCGTAAACCGAAAACAATCGGTAGCAGTAAACCAAGTCACTTCTGAGCCTTCGGATGTCAAAAGCTCAGTGCCCCAAGGAACAGTGCTAGTGCCCCTTCTGTTCCTCATACTAATTTGCGACATAGATACCAACACCAGACACAGTACGGTGTCGTCTTTTGCTGATGACACAAAATTAAGTAAGATAGTAAACACACAAGAGGACACGGGCCGACTGCAGGAAGACATGAATGTAGTGTTCCAGTGGACCAGGGAAAACAACATGCAATTCAATGAGGAAAAATTCCAATTAATACGGTACGGAGATAATAATGGTGTTAAAGAAATTACAAATTACTTAACAGAATCTAACCACATAATAGAACGGAAAGACAGTGTGAAAGACCTTGGGGTATTAATGTCTGAAAATATGGGTTTCAAAGTACGGTACATAACCAGGTCAAAGTGGCGGCTGCGAAACGTCTAACGGGTTGGATTCTGCGTACTTTTAAAACACGCGGTGAATTGCCTATGATAACGCTCTTCAAATCTCTAGTGCTACTGCGGCTTGAATACTGTAGCGTATTAACATCCCCATACAAAGCAGGTGAAATAAATGACGTAGAGAGTGTACAAAGAAATTTCACTTCGCATATAAGTTCGATAAAACATCTACACTATTGGGAGCGTTTAAGAGCACTGAATCTGTACTCACTGGAACGTAGAAGAGAACGTTACCTAATAATATACACATGGAAAATCGCAGAGGGTTTAGTACCAAACCTACATACTCCGATAGTCATGAAATTCAGTGATAGGAGAGGCTGGGAATGCGAAATCCCCCGGATGAATAACAGGGGTGCTATGGGCTCTCTGCGAGAGGGCTGGTTATCACACAGAGGCCCACGTCTCTTCAACAAACTCCCACGGCGAGTAAGAGACATGAGGGACATCTCGTTAGACAACTTCAAGAGAGCCCTAGATGTCGAACTGCAAAAAGTGCCAGACGAGCCCATCCTCGCAAGGGAGCGAGCTGTCGCTTCAAACAGTCTACTGCACCAAATCACCACCCATAACGAGGGGCATCGCGCTCCTTGGTGCCGCTAGAGGAGCGGCGAACACATCCAAAGGTATCCAAAGGTAAGGTACGTAGTGCTTGCGGGGGCGAGCCTGGAAACCTCTTCCACAGCCGCAACAATGTCGTCCACGCCGCCACCTGGGATACAGAATCGCTTTCTGGTCCTGGGTGCCCTGGCGCAGAACTCGGTTAGTTGGCCACGGACCATGGAGTCGCCCACAAGCCGAACTTCTTCCGTTTCCTCTTCCTCATCAATAGCCAGAATTTTGAAGCGGTTTTGGCATGTTGTCGGGATGACCTTCCTGGTACTGGTACTGGGATGCACATTATTTCTCACTAACTGAAAATTGTCCTGGGGGGGAGTGAGAGTAGAGTCATTATTATTTTCTGCAACATCTAAGGTAGCTGCTGGTGTGGGTACCGGTACCGGTACTGTATGCACTGGAATGGCGGTTGACATCGTAGTGGTTTCTTGGGCCGAGGGCACTCCTACGTTGAGTGTGGCAAATTCTTGAAGGGATTCAAGCTTCGTAGTCAGGGCATCGATCTTGCGGTGAGCTGCATTCAATTCATCTGCAATCTTCTCGGAGCTGGCAAAATCTACAAATTTGGACATCAGTATCAACAAACATGGTAGGGCCAAATTTACCGGAACAACTCGTGCAGGTTCGTTGCGGCGCCATGACGATATAATCACAATATGCCTGAAAATCACACAAATTTATGTTAGCAAAATGGTACAATTAAAGCCTGTAAATCACAAAAAAATGTATGTTAGCATGTGATACAATTAATTCCTGAAAATCACACAAAATTTTGTTAGCAATATGATAAAATTAATATGCCTGTAAATCACAAAAAATATGTTAGCAATAGAACACAATTTATGCCTGAAAATAAAAAAAATAGAAAAATTGATGTTAGCAGTATGACACAGTTAAAGCCTGAAAATCACAAATGGACTAGAAATTTGTTACAAAATTTACTGGAAAAAAAGTGGGAGAGGGCTAATGTAGCCTAGTGAGAAAACTGGAAAACAGTATACAGTACAGTAACAACAAATATTTGTTAGCAATATGGTACAATTCTATCTATCTATCTATTGCCTGACGCCGTGATCCCCGAAGGGGTAGCCACGAACGAACCGCCCCCATGCACCTCTGTCCCCAGTCAGTCGACGCCCCTCCCCCCAACCAGCACCGCCTTCGTTCATGTACTTCCTCACTCCATCCTTCCACCTCATATTCGGTCTACCTCTCCCCCTCTGTCCCTCCACCTCGCTCTCGTACACCCTCTTAGTCATTCTCTCGCTTTCCATACGTTCCATATGGCCGAACCATCTCAAGTTGTTCCTTTTCACACTTTCCAGCACATCTACCTCCACACCACACCTCCTTCTTACTTCCTCATTAGTCTGTCTATCCCTCCATGTAACTCCGCACGCACTCCTTAAGTAATTCATTTCCACTGCTCTCACTCTTGGTCTGAGTCTCTCAACCAACGTCCATGCTTCGCTTCCGTAAGTCAGTGTCGGGATTACCACACTGTCATGCAAGGACTTCTTCACTTCCATACTGACCACCCTATTTCTTGTTACTGCTTTTAGCGTTCCTACAACCCTCTTCCCCTGTTGTACCCTCTCCCGCACCTCTTCATCCATAGTCCCATCTTTACTCAACACACTGCCCAGATACTTAAAAGAGTTGACGATCTCCATAGCCTGACCGTTCAGCTTCACCTCACACTCTGTGACTTCACCCCTTTCGAAGACCATAACCTTGCTCTTCCCCGTATTTACCTTCAAATTCCGTTTTTCGCACACTGTTCCAAACTCATTTACCAGACCCTGCAACTCCCATTCATTATCACTCATCAGAACTGTATCATCCGCAAACAGCAGTATAGGTAGCTTCCACTCAATTCCCTCCCTTTTCAGCGATACACCAACATCCACTGCTCTTGATAGTATTTCTTTCATAACTCCATGGTACAATTAATGCCTGTAAATCACAAAAAGAATATGTTAATCACAAAAAGAATATTTATGGCTGTAAATCACAAAAAATATGTTATATGGAAGGGGGGGGGGGGGGGTGCATGGGGGCTGAGTCATAACCCATGGCTAATTGCTCAGCTAAGTGGTGAGTATTGATTGCCTAGATGCAACGTTATCCCTGATTCTGGGGAATTTTTTGTTTTGAAAGTTAGTAACTGTAAACAATTCCCATACTGTGGGCATTTAGGTATCTATCGATCATGGCCGCCAGGCCCAGTTGATCTATACAAAAAACTCGCCCAATCCGCACCAGGATCTATGCCCACCGGGCATTGCTGGGAATTCCAGAGACAAACTTAGATGCAGCCTGTCGTAATCTTAGAGTGCAAGTAATTCAATTGTTAAGATGCAAAACAATTGGGGGGTTCCGTGTGGGGGCAAAAGTAAAATTTTGACTAAACCACTGCACCCCCCCCCCCTCCCCCCCCCCCCCCCTTCCTGTTCTCCCCGCCATGCTGATCTGGAAAAAAAATCCAGGAATCAATGCTCATAAGAATAACCTGAGAGGAATTAATTACATGTTAGTACAAGTCTGCCGGAAAGTTAGAAAAACTCACTATTAGTCTGCTAAACAATAGTGAGTTTTTCTAACTTTCCGGCAGACTTGTACTAACATGTAATTAATTCCTCTCAGGTTATTCTTATGAGCATTGATTCCTGGATTTTTTTCCAGATCAGCATGGCGGGGTGCAGTGGTTTAGTCAAAATTTTACTTTTGCCCCCACACGGAACCCCCCAATTGTTTTGCATCTTAACAATTGAATTACTTGCACTCTAAGATTACGACAGGCTGCATCTAAGTTTGTCTCTGGAATTCCCAGCAATGCCCGGTGGGCATAGATCCTGGTGCGGATTGGGCGAGTTTTTTGTATAGATCAACTATACAAAGCTGAACTAAGGAACAGCTAGCGATATACGCCCCAAATAAACTTAGCCTCCTATGCAGATGACATAACACTCACATGCACACACCATGACCCAAAAAGAGCAACAGATCTCCTTCAACCCTATCTCAACACACTACATGGCTGGTGCACTACAAACAGACTTAATCTAGCCCCAGCCAAATCCACCGCAACCCTGCTCACAAGTTGGACAGGAGAACACGAATACATCCCTCAACTCACCATAAACAACACACCCCTAACACATACACACACACCCAAAATCCTAGGAGTAACATATGATACTCATATGACATTCAAACAGCACACCACAAACATTAAAAAGAAACTGACACCCAGACTTAACGCCCTCAGGTCACTTGCTCACACAAAATTTGGACACAACAAAGAAACTACCACCACAGTATATAAACAATACATAAGATCAGTGATGGAATACGCAAGCCCAGCCTGGGCTTCTAACCTAGCTGAAACACATCATAAGACCTTACAGACTATTCAAAACAAAGCCCTGAAGATCATTACAGGCTGCACAGCTACTGCACCCACAGATCACCTACATCAAGAAACCAAAATCCTCAAAGTCAAAGACCATCTGGACATGAGAGGCACTCAATTCCTGGCAGCAGCCTCCACGAACCAAGACCACCCACTAAACTACATGGCAACACCCACAGACACCAAGAAATATCAAAACAACACCCAGCACACGGTATCACACACAATTATTTTCCTCTCTCCCTCCCTGCCCACCCCGAACCAACTTCCAGAAGCACATCCATACTCATATCTCTCACCGATCCATCCACTCACTCACAGACAACACACAGCTGCATGCACGACCTCCCGAAATCCATCCTTCCGAATCCTCCCTTCCTCGCGAGGACAGAGTCCACCTGGCCAGGCTGAGATGCGGACACCATCCAGCTCTCCTGAGCTATCAGAAGAGACTGGATGACTCCGTTGTCGACGCCTGTCCGGGATGTAACACAGCACCCCATACCATTAAACACATCATAGAAGACTGCATTTCACACAACCACTTACGCCAACAACACAATCTACACTCAATGAGAGCTCTGTGGGAAAGCCCGATCGTGGCCATGGCCTTTCTCAGGGACTCGGGGCTGTTCGGCCAGGCAGCTTAGGGAACAACAACAACAACAACAACAGCTAGCGATGAATAAAAGCCTCCTAACTAAAGGGAAAACAAAAGAACTAACAAAGGCTCAGGGAAAGCACCCAAATGGGACTTCCCGGCAGACACGGAACGCCGGAAGGTCCCACAACCATGTGTGACAACTTTAACCCAGCGCGTCTGCTAAAAAGACAAAGACGGGGTCCCAAGACCCACAGCTGGACAAAGGAACAGCTATCTAAGGATAAAAGAGCCTCCTAACTAAAGGAAAAGCAAAAACTAAGGCGTATAGCAACAATGAAAACCACGCGCGTGGTAACAAGAATGAACACAAGTAAGCGCCTGAAAGTACCCTAATTTTAACACTTCCTGCTGGCCAATAATAACACAACCCGTGCTAGCTAGTCTAAACCCTGCTCACTATCTCCCAGATACACACAAATGAGAAAAGACTCACTAGAGGAGAGCGAGCGTCGAATGAAGCCGGAGCGCCAGTGTTGATAGTAGGCCCGCGAGTAAGAGAAGGACGAATCGTTGCGCTTGGCGAGAGGCGGCAAGAAGCCACAACGCAAGAAAATCCACCGAATGTGAGAAGCTTGTGATTAACAGTGTTAAGATGGGAAATGTTTTCCCTTCTTTGGTTCTCTTATTTGTTACAAAGTTTTTTCGTAGTGGGTACCCGATCTGTGACGATTCCATAAGAGAAGTAGCGTTGCACTTATGAAGATGACTCTTCTTCTTCCTCGCGGCGGTTGATTCAAGCGACTGACGTGGATGTTGAATGGAGACTATTATACTAATAGGCAACATCGTCAATGATGGAGGGGCCACTATTAAATACGCTTATTGGAGCTTGAAAGGGTTAATTGCCGAAGGTCCTGTTGAAACGGAATGAAATCGTCCAATAGTAGCCAGAATAAAGTTAAACAGATGTCGTCGGTACAGAAGGGGTTAAGGGGGCCCACCTCGTTTTTTGTTTGTCTCTCTCCCTCTGGGTTGTATCCATATCAGCCCCATTCAGCCTAAGTGTTTTCCTGACAAGCGGTAGCGAGCCAGCACATTTGTTTACATTTTTTTGACAGCAGGCTAAATTTGTACATTTTTCGGTAGAAAAATGTTTCCGTCGAAGCCGGATTTCTTCATACAATGCGTGATAAATTTATGAAATTTTTGGTAGAATAATGACCAAGCCTAATGCCGCTTCCCCGCTTCCTCCTAAATTGCAGCCGGGTCACAACCGCAGCCTGGTCACAACCGCAGCCGGGTCACAACCGCAGCCTGGTCACATCCGCAGCCGGGTCTCACAACCGCAGCCTGGTCACATCCGCAGCCGGGTCACAACCGCAGCATACATCATGGCTATTAACCCCTTCAGTATCGCGACCTCTTTATAGATCAAGCCCCAGTAACTGTTGGAGGCCCTTTTCAAACTGAATAAAATTGTCTAATAGTAGCCGGTAAAGAAGGGGTTAAGGGGAGGCAGTTGGTTTTTCGAGTCCTCCTCCTCCCTCATATATTTTTAGCCCCACTAGTTTTGAGATTTTAAGACACACACTCTGCACGGGGGGCTACGTAATCAGTTGGCCGTTTGTCTCAACCCATTCCGAAAAACTTGGTCATTGAATTCTTTAATGTTGCATAAAGTTCACTTAGTTTGGTGGTTTGAAGCACATATTGCTCTGGTTCTTCCGTTATTTTCCATTCTATGACTTCCTCTCTTACCAGCTTTTGCCCGTAAATATCTACATAACAGCTAGTCATTTTTATTGTTCTATTCATTAGCCGATCTGGATCTAGTTGAACCGCGTCGGCGACCAAATCGATGAAAACCTTGTCCGATTTATGAATTCTTGAACTTTTTAATATTAACCAATTGTTGCGGTTTCTGGCTTGCGTTGCATTACTACAGCTAACAACCTCCATAAGCCCAGTGTCTAGAAGTGTGGGATCCACCCTAATGTCTGAATCTAGCATAAACCAAACTTCCACATCAAACTTTATATTAAGACGGTCCAAGATAAGTGGAGTCAGGTCCTTCAGTGTGACAGTTTTATATTGGCCATTGACAGAATGGAGCAGTTCGATGACATTTGAAATATGATCTTCATCAACTTCATCAATATAATCTTTGTGTTCCAATTAAATTATATCAATGGAAATAGCCTTCCCGTTCTTTAGCAGGTCTGTAATCATGTCGTTCCCGTTCTCTATCAGGGTTGTAATAATATCAGTAAACTTTTGTGATGTTGTAATTGCTAAGATTTGTCCATTATTTTGTTGTAAATCTTCAATAGTGCTTAGTACAAGATCTTGCAAGTCAGAGCTTATAATCATGATTTCGTACCAAGCATTTAATAAACAATCAAACATGTTATGATTAAAAAGTAAATAATGACGTAAAAGTGCTTCCGTTTGTGTCATCAATTAGCTTGTTCCATTACAAACAGCGTAGTTAGCGGCATCATTGACGAAAATAATATTAATGGACAATGACTGACCCAACACATTTCTCTGAAGCTTACGGATTGCTGATGAGAGGCTCGTTAGCACACTGTCATAGATCAACCTGAATTCAGCTATGTCTACGAAGATTGTAAGAATGGCGGGCTACTTCTACGCCACCAATATTTTGGATTTGGAGACTAAGATGCCATTAATAATGTCTGGCTTGGGAGGAATGTCATACAGGCAATCATGATGCAGATCCAAAGACAAGACTACCGGCCCACCCTGTGCCTGGAAGCCCCTTGTCAGAAGCTATATCGCAGTCACCTGTGAAGGGTCGCCTTCCTTCGTCTCCTTGTATTTCTCGGGTTGATCACTTTTTTCCTCCGTCTCTGTCTCCTTGTATTTCTCGGGTTGATCACTTTTTTCCTCCGTCTCCGTCTCCTTGTATTTCTCGGGTTGATCACTTTTTTCCTCCGTCTCCGTCCCCTTGTATTTCTCGGGTTGATCACTTTTTTCCTCTGTCTCTTTGCCACATACTTCCTTCATCTCCTTGTATTTCTCGGGTTGATCAATTTTTTCCTCTGTCTCTTTGCCAGAATCGACTTCCTTTTCCATGACATCTTGATTCAGTGAATCATTTCCAGAAATGTCCTCTTGAGGCTGTTGGTTAGCTTTATGCATGTTCTCTGGACTTTGCGGGTCAACTTCTTTTGCTTCGTCCTGATATTGTGGATCATCTTCATGACAGTTTTCTTCATTCAGTGGGTCAAAACTAGGAGACAGGTTATTTTTATTTTATTGCTCATCTGGTAGTGCCTGGGAAGTTTTGCTATCTGATTGACTCATTGGATGTGACGTTTTCGTATTTGTTGGCGAGAGTAAAAATTTAACAATCATTTTTACTTTATTTTCTGCAACCAAACGAAGATGACTCTTTTTCAAATATGTTATAAAAAAGTCGCTCAACATCATTTTCTTGCGCAAAGGCCTTATAATTTAGTACCATGTATCACGAAGGGTAAGTACAATATATGGATCCTGGCCATCGTAGTCTAAACTCCGGTCCATAGAAAACTTAAAGTTATATGAATTAGACTGACCATCCCCATCCAACAACCAGTTCTCTTTGCGCAACCTAATCTTGGTCTAATATGCTGCAACATTACAGAACGGTAGACAACAACAACCAAACAATCTATCTTCAACCGCCACATCCAACCATTTAGGACGCTTTTCTCCATCACGAATCACCACTGACCCGAATATTTCTACAGTTTTCTTCATGTTTGCCACTCTAATGAGTGAGTTTTTGGCAATATACCTGCAATGAATCGCCAAACTGATACGATAATAATGACATTGTTGGCCGCACTGATCAAGACATTACATTTTATTATAGTCCACCTGGAATAAATATGGACATAATTGGCCAGTTCAGTATAGTAGATATCGTTTGGTATTGGTGCAGTGGTAGTGAGGATCGCAGTAGTAGTGATGATGGTCATAATAGTAGTGATGATAGTTGTAGTAATAATGATGACAGTAATGATGATGGTGTGAGTATTAGTGATGATGGTGAGTAGTAGTGATGATGGTGAAAGTTGTAGTGATGATGATAGTAGTAGTGAAGATGAAGATCATTGTAATGGTGATGATGGTGCAGTTATAGTGAGGATGGCAGTAGTAGTGATGATGGTAATACTTGTGATGATGGTAACCCATCGCAGAGTTGGGTATTCCGTTTTGATTTTGGGCAAAGCGGCACGTCTACTTTAGTTTAGTTGACATTAGAAGTGATGGTAGTAATAGTGGGGATGATGGTTATAGTAGTGATGATGGTGATAATAGTAGTGATGATGGTTGTAGCTGTAGTAATGATGATGACAGTAATAGATATGATGGTGACAGTACTAGTAGTAGTGATGATAGTGTCAGTAATGACGATAGTTGTAGTGATAATGGTGACAGTAGTGATGATGGTAGCTACGATGGTGACAGTATTAGTGATGATGGTGAGTAGTAGTGATGATGCTGTCAAGTAATGACGATAGTTGTAGTGATAATGGTGACAGTAGTGATGATGGTAGCTACGATGGTGACAGTATTAGTGATGATGGTGAATAGTAGTGATGATGCTGTCAAGTAATGACGATAGTTGTAGTGATAATGGTGACAGTAGTGATGATGGTAGCTACGATGGTGACAGTATTAGTGATGATGGTGAGTAGTAGTGATGATGGTGAAAGTTGTAGTGACGATGAGAGTAGTAGTGATGATGGTGAGAGTAGTAGTGATGATAATCAACTCTGCGTAAGCAGAGTTTGGTATCGCCCCCCGTATAGTGGGTAGCACCGGAAACAAAGGTGTCGTTGTCCGTCCGTCTGTCCCGGAACTCCTAGACCGTTGGACGGATTTTCACCAAATTTCACTAACATTTGTTGGGTGAATGAGAACGTCAGTCAAAAGAGATGTTTTGAATTTGTGCAGTAGTTATTATTTGTTCCCCCCCCCCCCCCCCCTTCCCCCCCTCTCGGCCTACTATTTTAAGACGTTTATCCCCACCCAAGTGTCGATATTTTCTTGGCGAGCGGTAGCGACCTAGCATTTTGTTTGTTTTTAACTTGATGTTTTTGACAGCAGGCTAAATTTGTACATTTTTCGATAGAAAAATGTTCCCGGCGAAGCCGGATTTCTTCATACAATGCTGGCTCGCTATCGTTCGCCAGGAAGAAATCGACACCTGGATGGGGATAAACGTCTTAAAACAATAGGCTGATAGGGGCCGAATGGATACAAGCCAGAAAAGGAGAGAAAGAGAAAAGAAGCAGGTGACCCCCCCCCCCCTTAAAGGGTTTGATTGTTTTTGCCATTTTCGAGTGTAGGTTTCACTTGCCACCTAGAATATAAAACAAAACACGGAGAGAATACAAAGGAGTACAAAGGAAATCAAGCAACAGCAGGTCTAGTGACCCCTATAGGCTGCTTGTCCTCCAAACATGGTCTTAAAATTGACAGAAATGGGGCGAGGGTTCTTAAAATCGTCAAAATAATGGGGCGAACGTCTTAACATTAGGAAAACAATGGGGTTAAACATGAGGGAGAAAGGAGTCAAGAAAAAAATCCCTAGAGTGGATATCTGCCCGTAATAGTCCACTCAGATGCCATAGTGTGTATCCTTCTCCTATATGTAATTGTGGACCTCACCTAGGCTGTTTGGTACTATGGAATTATATCTGTGGAAACAAATGGATGAATATCATTTTCTATGCATCAACCACAAAAGTTCTATATATACTGTTAAAGGGAGGTATTTAGTTTGTTACCTAGACCTCCATCAAGCTTATAATTACACCCCCTTGAGTCCCTTTCAAGATATATTTGTACATTTTTCGGTAGAAAAATGTGCCGGCCGAAGGCCGGTTCCCCTTAAATTACAGGCTCGCTATCGCTCGCCAGGATAAAATTGACACCTGAATGGCACGAAAGGTCTTAATATGGGTTTAAAGTTCTTAAAATCGTTAAACTAATGGGGCAAACGTTTTATAATATCAAAAGCAATGGGGCTAAACATGAGGGAGAAAGGGGTCAAGAAAAAAATCCCTTAAGTGGATATCTCCCCTTAACCCCTTGAAGCTCTGACGCGTTTTAGCAGTTTATTTTTTGGCTATCATTAGACAATTTTATGCAGCTTAGGAAAGATCTGAGGGTATTAAAAGGACAAATACTATCTCAATCAACCCTTTGACTTCCGTATACCGTTATTAACCCTTTCACGCATTTATGACGCAGAGGTTGCCAGATTAGCAATAATAAATAGAGTTCTCTCACTCTTATAATTACCTCTCCAAAATTAGTTTTCTGCCCACAGCTAACTCAAAGACAACTGCAGAGGTTGAAGTAACTAAACTAAAGGTTGCTAAATACCCCTGGTGGTAACAAAGGCTTTAAAGTATCCCCAATAGGCTCAAAATCGCGTCATATATCGGAGAGGGTTAATCTGAATAATATTTTCTAATAGTAGCCAGAAAACAGAACAGAAACGCGTATTGGAGCTTGAAAGGGTTAATTGAAAAGCATTTTTTTGTTTTCAAATATCAATGCAGGTAGTAATAATTGCATAAAGAATGTCCACCAATTCTTATGAATGGGCTAGACAGTAATAGCGCTAGAGACTATGGTATTCGAGTGTACAAAGGATTAGAAAGGAGTACAAAGGAAGTCAAGCAACAACAGATCAAGCGACCCGTCGAGGTTGCCTTTCCTCTAAATCACTGCTGCTCACAGCGTTCAACTTTGGCTTAGAGTGGGTAAGGGACAATTGGAAAGGGAAGTACTGCCCTGGGAGATGTTAGTAGGGGACAATCTTATATAATACATCATAAGGAAGAATCTCTGTAATAACAAACATGCTTAACCCCTTCTGTACCGAGACGTCTTTTCAACACAAAATCCATCTATATTTAGACGATTTTGTGCAGTTTAAAAAGGATCTGTGGTAGTAAAAAGGGTTAAGGGGAGGTTTCTAGTGTGTTTCCTACTCCTCCAGCAATCTTAAAATGTCACCCCCTTGACCCCCTTTCAAGATAAATTTGTACATTTTTCGGTAGAAAAATTGTTACGTCCTGGGATATATAAACACTGGGCTCTTTCTATTGGACTAGGTATGCGGCAACAAGCAACAACGGAAAACGCTAGATCCAACCCTTATCTATAAACCCAGGCAACAAACCACCCTAAACCGTCAAGAGTCCTGCCTGGACAACAAGGTATCCTATGACTCGGTTACAGGGTGCACGCACTATAGACTGCTGATAGTCAAGCAGGCTATATAAAAGATCACGCAATTAAGTTGACTTAAAGCTTCAAGGAAAAGATAGATAACGGAATTAAATTGCAGAAACAATTTAATAACAAACTAGAAGAAAGTACATTTAACGTTACGTTAATTAATACAACTAATCACCCCTGCGTGAAAGAAGGTGAAAGCAAACAGTCCTCAAAACATCGTACAGGTAGACAAGATGCGGGTTTCTAAACTGCATGTGGCTACTGTAGGATCTGATGCTTAGCAAAGAAAGTACGTTACGGATTTAGAGAACTCTTAACTCATAAGCAGGAATAAATACTAGTGATAGGCCATACAGTGTATAATGGTATAGGTATAATTAAATAAAGGCAGCAACTCGCAACATAACCACATACAGGTGTGCTTCTCACTCTTAGTCAGGCAAGCCTGCTCGGACAGAGTCTCTAAGCCACACCCTGACTTACAATGCTCACAAAAATGGTAAACTGTGGCACAATAACAAGCATACTTTTTCTATTGCACTAGACATATCGAAAGCCTTCGATAGAGTCTGGCATAAATCTTTAATTTCTAAACTACCCTCCTTCGGTTTCTATCCCTCCATCTGTGCCTTTGTCTCTAATTTCCTTTCCGGCCGTTCCATAGCTGCGGTTGTGGACGGCCATTGTTCACTTCCTCACCCTATAAACTCCGGTGTTCCTCAGGGCTCTGTCCTATCTCCTATTCTCTTTCTAATTTTTATAAATGATCTCCTTAACTGTACCTTAATTCCCATCCATTCATACGCAGACGTCTCAACCTTACACTACTCCATTAGTTTTTCAGAACGCCCCAGCCAGCAATCCCTCAACGACAAACGTAATGAAGCCATAGAACTCTTAAATTCTGATCTAAATACTATTTCCAATTGGGGCAGAGAAAACCTTGTTAACTTTAATGCTTCCAAAACCCAATTTCTCCATCTATCTTCCCGTCAGGATCTCCCAGCGGACTATCCCTTATTCTTCAACAATACAAAAATCAACCCTTCATCTTCTCTCAATATTCTTGGTGTCTCTTTTTCTTCTGCTCTCATTTGGAAGGACCATATTACCAGTCTTGCTAAGGCAGCCTCCCAGAAGCTGGGTGTGCTCAACCGCCTTAGGGGGTTCTTTTCCCCTGCACAGCTTCTTGCTCTGTACAGGGGCATAGTGCGCCCTTGTATTGAGTATTGTTCACATGTGTGGGGAGGTTCCTCTCACACCGCTCTCCTAGACAAAGTTGAAAGGAAGGCCTTTCGTATCATTAACTCCCGTCCACTCACCAACTCTCTGCAATCTCTCTCTCTCCGCCGCAATGTTGCATCTCTCTCGCTATTCTATCGCTACTATAATAATCAGTGTTCCTCAGAGCTATCCCAGTGCATACCACCTCCTTTACGTAGGGCACGTGGTACCCGTCTTGCAACTCAATCCCACCCCTACTCTGTGCAACTCTCCAACCCAAGAGTGAAACGTTACTCTCAAACTTTCTTCTACTCAACATCTGAGCTCTGGAACTCTCTCCCAGAATCAGTCTTTCCCTCTTCCTATGACTTAAATTGCTTCAAACTCCGTGTGTCCAGGCATTTTGGCTCGAACGTCCCTTGATTTTGGCCCTGTCACTCTTTCAACTATGGGGGAGGCACTCGCTATAGGCAGTTATGCCTTTTGCCTCCCTCAATCACATAGAAAAAAAAAAAAAAAAAAAAATACAGAGATGATAAACCCCTAGCTGTTAATCTGCCAGGTGGCAGAGGTCTAGCCGGAAGGATATAGGCTTCGGATACCCGGGCTGAGCCACCTGCTCTAGCCTAGGGACGTTCCCAAGTCTGTGCGCCAAATTACTCTAATTGAAACTCTTGAGAGACTCAGATCGCAAGTATCTGACTCTCTCCTGGCGACCCTAAAACAAAAGCAAGACGTGCTAGTGCAGTGCTGAGTGGACTAGGCAAGGGCCCTCACACAACACAACACTAGACACACAGGGACACAGACAAGAAAATGCCCCCAGACTCCCACGGGTATCCTAGTAAAGTCGTGCGGGTCCACAGGAGTCGCACCAGCAGACTTTACTTAAAGGATCGCAAAAAGCCTCCCCTCCGGTCTAGCCCCTGCTAACCTGACACAAGAACACACTAGCAAGCATGAAACCACCAAATATGAGACAACAAAAAAGCTTCCTAGGTCTCATTAACAATTACGTCTCTGCATAAGGCCCAAAATCCTATCTAGTTATCTGAGAGCTCGTCGTTAATACAATAATAGATATAAGGTCTATCAAGGGGATGGGGTAATTAAATAGATTGGTGAAGTAGTGGAAAGAAGATATACAAAGTAAGAGAGAAAGTTTCTAAGTGGGGTTGAGAGGGATAGATATCAAGGGGGTCCGAAGGGTACGACAATGAGGTGAGCTCTGAGTCTTGAATCTGTCTGGACCCCGCCCTAGGCATGCAGAATACATCCCAGGCTTGGCAACACTCAACACAGTTGCTGGGTCAAAATCGTCTACCCCGTGCATGAGTCGAAACTAAGCCTAACGTTGCAATCAAATGCATATGGCAACATCAGGCTCGTCCCAAGCTGGACTCTCCGCGCGAAGCAACGTCCCCCAGCCGGTCTCTCTCTCCCGCTCGTCTCCTCCCACTCTCACTAGACTTACATCTTATATATTATAATGAAACAATCAACTATCGAGAATAAAATATACTAAGATGCGTTGGTTAAGAATAAGGGCAGCTACAAGCTGTGAAACAACATAAGAATATCCCAGACATTAGTTACGTTGTTGTAGGATATATACTAAGGAAAAGCCGGCCGGCCGGCTTCCGCCAGCCGGTTTCTAAACGGCTGGGCAGCCGACACGCGCGCATGCCCGCGCGTGGCTACTATGCAGAAGCGTCACAAAATGTCCCGGCCGAAGGCCGATTACTCTTAAATTACAGGCTCGCTATCGCTCGCCAGGATAAAATCGACACCTAAATGGCACGAAAGGTCTTAAAATTGACAGAATGGGGCGGAAATTCTTAAAATTCACCAAACTAATGGGGCAAACGTCTTAAAATCTCAAAAGCAATGGGGCTAGACATAAGGGAGAAAGGGGTCAAGTAAAAAGTCCCTCAAGTGGAAATCTCCCCTTAACCCGTACAGCCCCAGCGACGCGTCTGACGCGTCGGCGATGTATGTAACGCACAGCCCCAGAGACGCGCCTGACGCGTCACCCTAATTGCGCCGACCGTAACCTCAGGTGTAGCCACTCAAGAGGGCTCAGATTTGTATGGGAACTGTGTACGTATCCCACGCAACCGTGCCGATGGTTGAAAACTCTCAAAGTCTACGTGCGTGCGCGCGAGCGCGCAATAACCTATTTTTTTGGGATAATTGCCTTCAATTTTTTACTCTTGTAAAATCCGTTTTCGGGGGCTCTGTAGGACCATTTTTTAAGCTTTTTGAGCGGTTTTTCGTGGTTTTTCCTTCATTCCTAACCTATTCACTATTGTTTCTGGAATAAAACCATTTTTTGAAAACCGGCCGGGTTCTGGTGCGCAAACATTACAAAACTAGCCGGGGCTCCACGGGTTAAGTAAGATATTTCAGAGCCTGTTGATTACTGGAGGCCCTTTCTAAATTGCATAACATTGTCTAATAGAAGCCAAAATGAAGGTTAAAAATACGTAGCCGGTACAGGGGTTAAGGGGAGGTTTTTAGTGTGTTTCCTAGACTTCCATCAAGCTTGAAATTACACCCCCTTGACCCCTTTTCAAGATAAATTTGTACATTTTTCGGTAGAAAAATTTCCCGGCCGAAGGCCGGTTCCTCTTAAATTACAGGCTCACTATCGCTCGCCAGGAAAAAATCGACACCTAAATGGGACGAAAGGTCTTAAAAGTGACATAAATGGGGTGAAACTTCTTAAAATCGCCAAACTAATGGGGCAAACATCTTAAAATCTCAAAAGCAATGGGGCTAGACATGAGAGAGAAAGGGGTCCAGAAAAAAATCCTCCAGGTGGAAATCTCCCCTTAAGGAGAGATAGATCGTTTTTCTGGATCCCCTTCTTCCTCGTGTTTAGCCCCTTTAGTTTTCATATTTTAAGACGTTCGGCACATTAGTTTGGCGATTATAAGACCTTTCGCCCTTTTTCTTTATCGATATAAATACTTTTCTTGTCATTTAGGTGTGGATTTATTCCTGGCGAGTGATAGCGAGACTTTGGCTTAGAGTGGGTAAGGGACAATTGGAAAGGGAAGTACTGCCCTGGGAGATGTTAGTAGGGGACAATCTTATATAATACATCATAAGGAAGAATCTCTGTAATAATAAGTTTAGGAGGAATAGCCTGAAAACAGAAGAAATGCGTCATCGTAGCTTGAAAGGGTTATGATAAGGATATAATACACTAATTATACCCAATTATCTTATATATATACCTTTATTATATCCGTCTATTTATTACATTGTATATACTCCTTTAATTACCAGAGGCCCTCCCTAAGCTGAAGAAAGTGGTCTAATGCTATTCAGAGAGATACGAGAGAAGTTGTAGTGATGGTACTGAAATGGTTAAAGTTGTAGTGATGGTACTGAAATGGTTAAAGTTGTAGTGATGGTACTGAAATGGTTAAAGTTGTAGTGATGGTACTGAAATGGTTAAAGTATACATTAATAATGCAAATAAATTAGATATATAAATGTTAGATAGATATAAATAGATGACAGATAATATACTGCTGTTTGCGGATGACAGATAATATACTGCTGTTTGCGGATGACAGATAATATACTGCTGTTTGCGGATGACAGATAATATACTGCTGTTTGCGGATGACAGATAATATACTGCTGTTTGCGGATGATACAGTTCTGATGAGCAATAATGAATGGGAGTTGCAGGGTCTGGTAAATGTATTTGGAACAGTGTGCGAAAAACGGAATTTGAAGGTAAATGCGGGGAAAAGCAAGGTTATGGTCTTCGAAAGGGGTGAAGTCACAGAGTGTGAGGTGAAGTTGAACGGTCAGGCTATGGAGATCGTCAGCTCTGTTAAGTGTCTGGGCTGTGTGTTGAGTAAAGATGGGAGTATGGATGAAGAAGTGCGGGAAAGGGTTGTAAGAACGTTGAAAGCAGTAACAAGAAATAGGGTGGTCAGTATGGAAGTGAAGAAGTCCTTGCATGACAGTGTGGTAATCCCGCCACTAACATGGAGGTTCGGGAAGAGACTCAGACTCAGACCAAGAGTGAGAGCGGTGGAAATGAGTTAGTTGAGAAGTGCGTGCGGAGTTACATAGAGGGATAGACAAACGAATGAGGAAGTAAGAAGGAGGTGTGGTGTGGAGGTAGATGTGCTGGAAAGTGTGAAAAGGAAGAACTTGAGATGGTTCGGCCATATGGAACGTATGGAAAGCGAGAATATTACTAAAAGGGTGTACGAGAGCGAGGTGGAAGGACAGAGAGGGAGAGGTGCATAGAAGGAGAGGTGGAAGGATGGAGTGAGGAAGTATATGAATGAAGGCGGTGCTGGTTGGGAGGAGGGGCGTCGACTGACTGGGGACAGAGGTGCATGGGGGCGGTTCGTTCGTGGCCACCCCTTCGGGGATCACGGCGTCAGGCAATAGATAAATAGATATATACAGTATATATATATATATATATATATATATATATATATATATATATATATATATATATATACAGTATATATATATATACATACTGTATATATATATATATATATATATATATATGTGTGTGTGTGTGTGTGTGTGTAGGTTTTATTTTGAGGTGGCAGCAAATAAACTATAGTCTGGCTAGCAAAGGAGATACAGTATAGTGGTCTTTTCTGTCTTAGTCCCCCCTCATATTTTGGGCCCAGACAGGGGGACATTTGTCACTGAGAGAGAGAGAGAGAGAGAGAGAGAGAGAGAGAGATGGGAAGCAGCAGAACACGTATAGAAAACGTAATCCTGTAAACAACAATGGAGGCCCCACAGAAAACGTAATGATGGGAAACAGCAGGAAATGGATGACACATTTAAACTTGTAAACAACAATGGGAGGCCTCACCGAAAATGCAATGATGGGAAACAGCAGAACATGGATAGAAAACGTAATCCTGTAAACAACAATGCAGGCCCCAAAGAAAACGTGATGATGGGAAACAGCAAAACACATAATAGAAACCGTAAACCTGTAAACAACAATGGAGGTCTCACAGAAAACGTAATGATGGAAAACAGCAGTACACATATAGAAAATGTAAACCTGTAAACAACAATGGAGGTCTCACAGAAAACGTAATGATGGGAAGCAACAGAACATGGATAGAAAATGTAAATCTATAAACAACAACGAGAGCCCCACAGAAAACGTAATGATGGGAAACAGCAGTACACATATAGAAAATGTAAACCTGTAAACACCAATGGAGGCCTCACAGAAAACGTAATGATGGGAAGCAACAGAACATGGATAGAAAATGTAAATCTATAAACAACAACGAGAGCCCCACAGAAAACGTAATGATGGGAAACAACAGACACATATAGGCAACGAAATCCTGTAAACACAAAGGGACAAATGTATCTTGAAGGGGGGTTTAAGTGGTGGGTTTTTTGTAAAGCCTTATGGAGGTCTAGCGAGGAAACTAAAAGAAAAAATATATATATACATACCGGTATATATATATATATAAAGTAATAGAGCAAAGAATATCCACTATCCACTTAATTGCTGCGGGTCCTATAGAAACTGAGTAAAATCGTCTATTAGTAGCCAGAATGCAGTTAAAGAGAGTTCATCGGTACAGAAAGGGTTAAAGATAATACGTAACTTATTAATTATGTAAACAATAAAGAACACGAATATACAAATTGATCAATAATTAAACACATCAATAAGTTAATATAAAGGTAATGTTATACTATATTAACCCCTTCAGTACCGAGTTGTCCTTGGCATTATAATCTGGATATTATTAGAGGATTTTATCCAGCTTAGGAAGGACGTGTAGCAATTAAAAGGCGTCAAACTATCTCCATTACCCATATTAAGTACCAATATTTCCTCCCAAGCTGCATAAAGTCGTCTAAATATACCTGGAGTAACCCACAATACATCCTCGGTAAGGAAGGGGTTAAGAGGAGGTATTTAGTTTGTTCCCTAGACCTCCATCAAGCTTAAAATTACACCCCCTTGAGTCCCTTTCAAGATAAATTAGTACATTTTTCGGTAGAAAAATGTCCCGGCCGAAGGCCGATTCCTCTTAAATTACAGGCTCGCTATCGCTCGCCAGGATAAAATCGACACCTGAATTGCACGAAAGGTCTTAATATGGGGTGAAAGTTCTTAAAATCGCTAAACTAATGGGGCAAACGTTTTATAATATCAAAAGCAATGGGGCTAAACATGAGGGAGAAAGGGGTCAAGAAAAAAATCCCTCAAGTGGAGATCTCTCCTTAATTTTGTTAGCCCTGGTACGATGTGTCTAGTTAAGTAGGTTATCAATATCCATAGTGTCGTAGTCTTTGGGTCCAGTGACTTGTTCTGGTTGAAGGTCCACCACGGGTAGGCTCCTACCCAGTCCGGCCCGGGAACTGGGCTTTGCGACCTGGGGGGAGAGAGAGAGAAGATGAACACTTATTATTATTATTATTATTATTATTATTATTATACCCGAAATCGAGATAACCACCATACCACAATGACAAGGAAAACGAAGTCGAGAGACGGAAGGAGTAACTAAAGAGATAAGAAATGATAGCAGAAAGAAAGCCACATCGGAGAAAACGGAAAGAATGCATACGAGAATACCACCAACTACCACAACAACAAGAAGGAAAACTCGCCAATATCACCACCCAGAACGAACAAGAAGACGAAGGTGAAAGACGAGCATAATGGCCGCTCCAAATCCAAATTTGTCCCACTGCGCACTAACACCCCGGGAAGCCAGAATTGCCACCATCAACACCACTCTACCACCTACACCAGGGAAAAACCTCAGCATTAAAAGAAGATAATATACCTACAAGCAGCAGAAGACCACCAGCGCGCTCATTTCTAGGGGGTCTACTTAATCCCCTTAAAAACGCCCACCTGCACTTATGACCTTCTGACTTCTAAATACCAGCCCAGGGACATAGCAGCCAACGTCATGACCATCTCAACGAGAACGAGGTAGAGTCAGTAATTCAACGGCTTAAAAACCCCCTTACATGTATGAGTTTTTGAGCCTAGAATTACCTTCCCGTTCAGGAAGTATATCTGGCCACGGTCAAGACACTTTAAGGTCTGTGAAGTTATTTTCCCTACTGGTGAACTATTGTTCTTACATGCCATGGCAGAGTAAAAACATTAGGATCTCTTTTAGGCTGCAAATTTGATATTGGAAGTAGCACCGAAGGGCATGCCACAAACTGACTTCCAGTCTCAATCCCGCACTCTAACGGTGCCAACTCTAACGGTCCGGGCTTTGCGAGATACCGTCTGAATAACGGGACTTAGCATACAGAAGTCCATACTGTATCTGTCCAACACCATGGTCAAGGACATATGCTGTAGAAAGGTTTAATCACCGACCCTGGGTTCTTTGAACACTCTTACAACGATCAGAGGCAGATTGAGCGAAATAGTAAGTTCATGATCTTACTTATTCCTCACGTTAGCCCGGTACCTAGTTGCTGTGTCATGACACTAGTAACTTAGTATTAAAGACCCTACACCAAGAGTACCGCAACAGAACTACATCACCGACTAGTATAAAGATCAGGACAGACGAGCAGTCATAACCTAGGACATGTCTTAGTTCATGCTCGCGTTAGTCCGATGGTATGCTCCCTGTCATGACGTGAGAACTACCAATCAAGACCCAAAACCAACTAGTCCATCTGTATCCCAAACCCCCATTAAGGGCAGATTTACACCTGGAGGATTTTTTTCTGAACCTCTTTCTCCCTCATGTTTAGCCCCATTGCTTGTGAGATTTAAAGACGCTTGCCCCATTAGTTTGGCTATTCTAAGAACCCTCGCCCCATTTCTGTCAATTTTAAGACCATTCGTGCCATTTAGGTGTCGATTTTTTCCTGGCGAGCGACAGCGAGCCTGTAATTTAAGGGGAACCGGCCTTTGGCCGGGACATTTTTCTACCGAAAAATGTACAAATCTATCTTGAAAAGGGGTCAAGGGGGAGTAATTTTAAGCTTGATGGAAATCTAGGGAATAAACTAAAAATCTCCCCTTAACCACATAGCAGGACCACCTAAGAGGCTCGACGGAACTCGGAGAAAGGACTCATCGGCTCATACTTCACCCACCTCTACCTGCAGCTTCAGATCTACACAGTGATTAGAAAAGGAGTGACACAGAAGTTATATTAATTCTTACACCAGTGCGATCCAGTTGTATCTCTTTAATTAATATCGTTCCTTCGTATATCCTCGTCCGTGCTAGGTCATACATGCATATATAATGTGAATTATTCTATGTACAGTCGCACTAATAAGTGATATCTCGGCACCAATTGTGTTTTGATCAATAATTGGTATCAGCAATATTTACACATGATTTATTCGTTTTGAGTGAGATATACAACCATGTTCCTTCACTTTCCCACCCTATTCAACATCTGACCGACATTAATACAGCACAGAGCAAGCCAAACGTAATGACAGCTGGGACATGACTTATTAGCGCGACCGTACCAGTGCTAAGTGAATTAGTTTATGTCTTGTGATTACGTGAAGATTAAAAGGAAATTTATGTGTGTATTCAGTATTATATTTACCCTTTATAACTTTTGTGCACGTGTTGTTTTGGCTTTAACTTCTCCAGTCGAGTAAGAACCTACCAATACCCAATAAAAACCCGATAAAAACCATGGCATAACAAGTATTATTATTAGTTCTGTTTTATGTGTGTATGAAGGAAACAAAAGTTAAAGCTGCCTTTAACAAGTGTCTCATTCAAAGGTTGAAAGAGTGTCAGAGAGCCAACATCAAGGTACATCACAAGTCATTTAGATGTTTTGGATGATGTATAGTGTGCTTGTTAAGTGTAGTGAAATGAATGGGAGGAGGAGGTGTTTGCGAGAGTTAGCTGGATTACTCTCTGTGTAGGTGAGGCACAAATAGAAACAGTGGGGGAAGCCAGGCAATTGAAACAGGACTTCCAGCAACTCCTATCATATGGCTACGTGGCCTCCCCTGAGTACCGCCCTGTTCGATTGGTGCCTACAATCTCCCAAATTGAATTGAATTGGTTAACCCTACTGAATTTAAGGGCAGATGGTTCCCTTTTTGGGCGATTTTTGCATGTATTCATTATTTTTGCATGTATTCATTATTTTTCTAGTTTCCTCCCTAGACCTCCATCAAAAAAAAAAAAAAAAACATCCATTAGATCCCCCTTCTAGATTAATTTGTAAATTTTTCGGTAAAAAAAAATCCCGGCCGAAGGCCGGTTCTTCCAACATTACAGGCTCACTATCGTTTGCCAGAGAAAAAATTGACACCTAAATAGCACGAAAGGTCTAAATATTGACGAAGAAATGGGGCGAAAGGTCTTAAAATCGGATAACTAATGGGGCAAACATCTTAACATCTGAAAACTAATGGGGCTAAACATGAGGGAGAAAGTCCAGAAAACTGGCTCAGTTATTTATAATTATATTCAGGTAAGTTAACCCATTCAGTAACAGGGGGCGTCCCTTTTATCATATTCTGGCAACTATTAGACGACTTTATTCAGCTTAGGAAGGCCTCTAGTAATAAAAGGGCTTCAAACTATCTCATCCAATCTTTTTAATTAACTACCACAGATCCTTCCTAAGCTGCATAATATCGTCTAAATATAGCTAGAATAATATATAACACACGTCGCTGGCACTCAACGGGTTAATAACGTACCTCCCCACACGGGTTAATAACGTACCTCCCCACACTGAAAGAGTTAAAGCTCCTCTCCAATCAGAACCCTCTCACCAATCAGAACCCTCTCACCAATCAGAACCCTCTCACCAATCAGAACCCTCTCACCAATCAGAACCCTCTCACCAATCAGAACCCTCTCACCAATCAGAACCCTCTCACCAATCAGAACCCTCTCACCAATCAGAACCCTCTCACCAATCAGAACCCTCTCACCAATCAGAACCCTCTCACCAATCAGAACCCTCTCACCAATCAGAACCCTCTCACCAATCAGAACCCTCCTCACCCACTGTAGCCTTCTCTCAGCCAATTATTGTCTAATTAAGGGGAGGCAGACCGTTTTTCTGGACCCCCTTCTCCCTAATGTTTAGCCCCACTAGTTTTGATATTATATGACGTTCGGCCCATTAGTTTGGCGATTTTAAAACCTTTCGCCCCATTTTGTTGTAAATTTGAAAACCTTTTCGTGCCATTAAGATGTCAATTTTTTCCTGGCGAGCAATAGCGAGCCTGCAATTTTAAGAGGAACCGGCCTTTGGCCGGGAAATTTTTCTACCGAAAAATGTACAAATTTATCTTGAAGGGGGTCTAGGTGGTGTTTTTCTAAGCTTGATGGAGGTCTAACGAGGAAACTAAAAAAAAAATATATATGAGTAAATGAATTAATAGACCAAACAAACGGCCAGTCTCCTTCCCAGGTTTTGTGTGTCCCTCCTCCATACTGAATCCTCTTTCCAACCCTTCCCCCGAGCCACTGTAGGCGGTACAGTCACTTACAAATATTCGTGGACCACCTGTGTTTTTCTGTATGCCAGATGTTGAATAGGTGGGGTATTTTTTTTTTTTTTTTTTTTTAATATATTCCAACTACCGGCACAGAAGGGGTTAATAAAATAACCTCAATACCCTCAATAATCTCAATACCCTCAATAACCTCAATACCCTCAATAATCTCAATACCCTCAATACCCTCAATAACCTCAATACCCTCAATAACCTCAATAACCTCAATACCCTCAATAACCTCAATAACCTCAATACCCTCAATAACCTCAATACCCTCAATAACCTCAATACCCTCAATAACCTCAATACCCTCAATAACCTCAATACCCTCAATACCCTCAATACCCTCAATAACCTCAATACCCTCAATAACCTCAATACCCTCAATAACCTCAATACCCTCAATAACCTCAACCCTCAATAACCTCAATACCCTCAATAACCTCAATACCCTCAATAACCTCAATACCCTCACCTCTATACTCTCAATAACCTCAATAACCTCAATACCCTCAATAACCTCAATACCCTCAATAACCTCAATACCCTCAATAATCTCAATACCCTCAATACCCTCAATAACCTCAATACCCTCAATACCCTCAATAACCTCAATAACCTCAATACCCTCAATAACCTCAATAACCTCAATACCCTCAATAACCTCAATACCCTCAATAACCTCAATACCCTCAATACCCTCAATAACCTCAATACCCTCAATAACCTCATAACCTCAATAACCTCATACCCTCAATAACTCAATCCCTCAATAACCTCAATACCCTCAATAACCTCAATACCCCAATAACCTCAATACCCTATATACCCTCAATACCCGCTAACCTCAATACCCTCAATACCCTCAATACCTCAATAACCTCAATAACCCATAACCTCAATACCCTCAAACCTCAATAACCCAATACCCTCATAACTCAATACCTCAATAACCTCAATACCTCAATAACCTCAATACCCTCAATAACCTCAAACCTCAATACCTCAATACCCTCATAACCTCAATAACCTCAATACCCGCAATACCCAATACCCTCAATAACTCAATACCCTCATAACCTCAATAACCTCAATAACCTCATAACCTCAATACCCTCATAACCTCATAACCTCAATAACCTCAATACCTCATACCCTCAATAACCTCAATACCCTCAATACCCTCAATAACCCAATAACCTCATAACCTCATACCTCAATACCCTCAATAACCTCAATAACCTCAATAACCTCATCTCAATAACTCAATAACCTCAATACCCTCAATAACCTCAATAACCTCAATAACCTCATACCTCAATACCTCAATACCTCAATACCCTCAATAACCTCAATAACCTCAATAACCTCAATAACCTCAATAACCTCAATAACCTCAATACCCCCAATACCCTCAATAACCTCAATAACCTCAATACCCCCAATACCCTCAATAACCTCAATAACCTCAATAACCTCAATACCCTCAATACCCTCAATAACCTCAATACCCTCAATAACCTCAATACCCTCAATAACCTCAATACCCTCAATAACCTCAATACCCTCAATACCCTCAATAACCTCAATAACCTCAATACCCTCAATACCCTCAATAATCTCAATACCCTCAATAACCTCAATACCCTCAATAACCTCAATAACCTCAATACCCTCAATAACCTCAATACCCTCAATAACCTCAATAACCTCAATAACCTCAATACCCTCAATACCATCAATACCCTCAATAACCTCAATACCCTCAATAACCTCAATAACCTCAATACCCTCAATAACCTCAATAACCTCAATAACCTCAATAACCTCAATACCCCCAATACCCTCAATAACCTCAATAACCTCAATAACCTCAATACCCTCAATACCCCCTTTCGAGATATATTTGTGCAGTGTAGGAACATGTTTGTATATTTCAGTAGAGCTTCGGCTGCTGATCAAAGGGTCGGCGGATGGAGCCCGTACTGTTAAAAATGAATGAATATCAAAGACACTAACCTTCTCCTTAGGCACACAGACCCGGTTAAGACAGACGAAGGCACCGGAGTTACATGGAGTTCCATCGGGAAAGTGGGTGCTGATCTCCGGCATGTCCTTAAACTCGTACCGGGGCGTCCAGAAACTCGTCATGTTTTTCTTCTGACAGTAAAGAGCGCACGCCTGCCAGGGGGTGTCTGACGAAGGGCAATATTGGTATCAGCAATATTTAAGGGGAGATTTTCACTTCAGGGATTTTTTTCTGGACCCCTTTCTCCCTTATGTTTAGCCCCATTGCTTTTGATATTATAAAACGTTTGCCCCATTAGTTTAGCGATTTTAAGAACTTTCACCCCATATTAAGACCTTTCGTGCCATTCAGGTGTCGATTTTATCCTGGCGAGCGATAGCGAGCCTGTTATTTAAGAGGAACCGGCCTTCGGCCGGGAAAATTTTCTACCGAAAAATGTACAAATTTATCTTGAAAGGGACTCAAGGGGGTGTAACTTTAAGCTTGATGGAGGTCTAGGGAACAAACTAAATGCATCCTCTTAAGGGGAGGCTGGCCGTTTGTTTGGTCTATTAATTAATGTATTCATATATTTGTTTAGTTTCCTCCCTAGACCTCCATCAAGCTTAGGAAAACACTCCCTAGACCCCCCTTCAAGATAAATTTGTACATTTTTCGGTAGAAAAATTTCGCGACCGAAGGCCGATTCCTCTTAAAATTGCAGGCTCGCTATTGCTCGCCAGGAAATAATCGACACCTAAATGGCATGAAAGGTCTTAAAATTGACAACAAAATGGGGCGAAAGGTGTTAAAATCGCCAAACTAATGAGCCGAACGTCTTATAATCTCAAAACTAGTGGGGCTAAACAATAGAGAGAAGGGGGTCCAGAAAAACGGTCTGCCTCCCCTTAAGAGGGTAAAATAGATACACTATAGATAGATAAATATAAGGCTTTGTACTTTATACCCAAAAATGCACAAATTTATCTCGAAGGAGGGTTTGGGGGGATATTTGATATTTGTTTAAATCTTGATGAAGGTCTAGGAAGAACTCTTAAAACTGTCTTCGTGGTGCGATGTATAAGGTGTTGATTTTCGGTGTGAGCATCCTGGGTTCGAATCCACGGACTGCCACATGTGTTTGTAAATTTCATAAATCGATTTTAGGAGTATAGTTGGTTGTTGGAAGGAACATAAGAATATGATATATAAATAATTATAATGTAAAACTTGCAAAATAAACAAACCAAAACTTATACGAACACAGTCAAAAGACAAAACAACTAATCCAAATCGCTATGTGGCAACGACGCTTAACCCCGGGGGGTGACCTGCTGGCTGTTATGTCTGTCCTTTTCTATCTTTCCCTGGCTTGTATCCATTCGGCCCCATTCGACCAACTGTTTTAAGACGTTTATCCCCATCTAGGTGTCGATTTCTTCCTGGCGAGCGATAGCGAGCCAGCATTATATGAAGAAATCCGGCTTCGCCGGAGACATTTTTCTATCGAAAAATTTACAAATTTAGCCTGCTGTCAAACAAAAATAAAAAATATGCTGGCTAGCTACCGCTCACCAGTAAAAAATGTACACCTGGATGGGGATAAACTTCTTAAAACAGTAGGCTGAATGGGGCCAAATGGATACAAGCCAGAGAAAGATAGAAAAGGACAGGTCACCCTCCTTAAGTAAAATAAGTAAAATAATAATAAAATAATGAATTATAAAGATAATACCCCATTAACCTTTAACTCTTTACCTTCTTCTAGTTATATTCTGGCAACAATTAGATGATTTGTATTCAGCTTAGGAAGGGCCTCTGCCAATTAACCCCTTCAGACTCATATGACGCAGAGGTTGCCAGATTAGCAATAAGAAATAGTTCTCTCACCCTTATAATTACCTCTCCAAAATTAGTTTTCTGCCCACAGCTAACTCAAAGACAACTGCAGAGGTTGAAGTAACTAAACTAAAGGTTTCTAAATACCCCTGATGGTAACAAAGGCTTTAAAGTATCCCCAATAGGCTCAACACAGCTAACTCAAAGACAACTGCAGAGGTTGAAGTAACTAAACTAAAGGTTCTAAATACCCCTGATGGTAACAAAGGCTTTAAAGTATCCCCAATAGGCTCAACACAGCTAACTCAAAGACAACTGCAGAGGTTGAAGTAACTAAACTAAAGGTTTCTAAATACCCCTGATGGTAACAAAGGCTTTAAAGTATCCCCAATAGGCTCAACACAGCTAACTCAAAGACAACTGCAGAGGTTGAAGTAACTAAACTAAAGGTTTCTAAATACCCCTGATGGTAACAAAGGCTTTAAAGTATCCCCAATAGGCTCAACACAGCTAACTCAAAGACAACTGCAGAGGTTGCAGTAACTAAACTAAAGGTTTATAAATACCCCTGATGGTAACAAAGGCTTTAAAGTATCCCCAATAGGCTCAACACAGCTAACTCAAAGACAACTGCAGAGGTTGACCCTGATGGTAACAAAGGCTTTAAAGTATCCCCAATAGGCTCAACACAGCTAACTCAAAGACAACTGCAGAGGTTGAAGTAACTAAACTAAAGTTTATAAATACCCTGATGGTAACGAAGCTTTAAAGTATCCCCAATAGGCTCAACACAGCTAACTCAAAGACAACTGCAGAGGTTGAAGTAACTAAACTAAAGGTTTATAAATACCCCTGATGGTAACAAAGGCTTTAAAGTATCCCTAATAGGCTCAAAATCGCGTCATATGTCGGAGAGGGTTAAAAGGTATCACACTGCAGCTCAAATCACATGCAAAAAAGTCGTCGCCGGCACAGAAAGGGTTAATCAACGCAAGCCTTCATTGGTATATTTAGAGAGAGAGAGAGAGAGAGAGAGAGAGAGACTTGGTGGAGAGAGAGAGAGTTGGTGAAGAGAGAGAGAGAGTGATATATTTACATAGTTTTACATAGATACACTGACCACACAGACCTTACGATCCCAGCGAGGTGGTTAGGACTTAATTCTAGTAGAGATAGCTAACCCGAGAGTAAAGGGACAGTGGAAGGAAAGGATAGCAAAGAAGAAGGAGAGAAAGAGAGAGAGAGAGCGAGAAAGAAAGAAAGAGGCCAGTTTGTGTAAGACTAGGATCTCAGAAGACAAGTTTCCCAATTAAGGAAGAGTCTGAAACAAGGGGTTTTTATGTCTAGGATGGCCGGCTCGTTTATATATAACCTGGATCTCATGTTCGTTGTATATACTGTAATAAAAAAAAGTTGGTTCTCGTATATTTAACCTGGATCTCATGTTCGGTGTATATACTGTAATAAAAAAAAAGTCGGTTCTCGTATATTTAACCTGGCTCTAAATGTCGTTGTCTATACTATGATAAGAAAGGTATATTAAGGGGAGATTTCCACTTGAGGGATTTTTTTTCTTTACCCCTTTCTCCCTCATGTTTAGACCCATTGCTTTTGAGATTTTAAGACGTTCGCCCCATTAGTTTGGCGATTTTAAGAACTTTCACCTCATTTATGTAACTTTTAAGACCTTTCGTCCCATTTAGATGTCAATTTTTTCCTGGCGAGCGGTAGTGAGCCTGTAATTTAAGAGGAACCGGCCTTCGGCCGGGAATATTTTCTACCGAAAAATGTACAAATTTATCTTGAAAGGGGGTCATGGGGGTGTAATTTCAAGCTTGATGGAAGTCTAGGAAACACGCTAAAAACCTCCCCTTAAAGGTAAATATAGGACAGATATAGCCTTTATATTTAACCTAGGAAGGCCGGTTCGTTTATATATATATATAGAGGGTGTCCCTGGAGGATGGGGCATAACTTTGGGAAATGATAGAACAAAGTATTCTAAGCCTAAAATGTTCTATAAGAAATATTCCAAATCTCAACCGGTATAGAGATATTGCATATTCAAAATGGTATTGTCTTCAGTATTTCCCCATAAGGCTGGCCTACCACACCTCCATTTTCCTGCAATTATTTTACCATGTTATTATAAAGACATTTTAATTCTGCAAGTTGCAAAATGATTATAGACATATTAGCTCACTTTGAAGTAGTTGGTAACTATTTGACATGGGAGAGTCCATTACAGCGATGTGGGGGAGGACACTACTTTAAACATTCAATATCTCTTTAATGGTTGAGATTTGGATTTTTTGGTATTGAACATTTTATGCTTAGAATACCTTGACAGCACTTGACACACCTACCTGGCCACCTCGTTGACTGTCATCCTCTCTCTCTCTCTCTCTCTCTCTCTCTCTCTCTCTCTCTCTCTCTCTCTCTCTCTCTCTCTCTCTCTCTCTCTCTCTCTCTCTCTCTCTCTCTCTCTCTCTCTATCTATATCTATTTTACCCTCTTAAAACCTACCAGCACTGTAGGAAAGCTGGCGTCCCAATCCCTCAATTTCCGGTTTGAGGGCGGACACCACCTGACACATCTCACTGGCCAGCTGGTTCCCAGTCTTCCGAGGTCCTTGGCCGCACACCTGACACAGAGAAGAAAATAGGGTGTGATTAAGGGGGGTCACCGGCATTTTGTTTTATCTTTCTCTCCTTATCTCTCTTTCCCTGGCTTGTATCCATTCAGCCCCATTCAGCCAACTGTTTTAAAACGTTTATCCCCATCCAGGTAGCGATTTCTTAATAGCGAACGATAGCGAGCCAGCATTGTATGGAGAAATCCGGCTTCGCCTGGGACACTTTTCTATCAAAAAATGTACAAATTTGTAAAGAATACAGTCAGATAAACAACGGCGGGGCTGCGAGAGAGAGAAATGTGTGTATCCTACCCTCCATCCTCCTCCGTAAATGTGTGGGTGAGAGTAAGTGGGTGTGGGTGAGAGTAGGTGGGTGTGGGTGGGAGTAAGTGGGTGTGGGTGAGAGTAAGTGGGTGTGGATGGGAGTAGGTGGGTGTGGGTGAGAGTAGGTGAGTGTGGGTGAGAGTAGGTGGGTGTGGGTGAGAGTAAGTGGGTGTGGGTGAGAGTAAGTGGGTGTGGGTGAGAGTAAGTGGGTGTGGGTGAGAGTAGGTGGGTGTGGGTGAGAGTAGGTGGGTATATTTACTGTATATAGGATATAGGATATACTTGGGGTTGATGGAGGGTCCTTGAGTGCTGCCAATGCCTCCACTATGATGAGGGAGGAGTAATGGTAAGGTGTGTAAGGTGTGCCTGCATTGTTGGATATCGAGAGTAGACACTTAGTTCTATAGTGTATTCGCTGTAAGTAGGCGAGAAATCATGACCTCTATCCTCTGTAACTCAAAAACGGCTAGAGTAATCGAGCTAATATTTCTACCATGTGGGAAGAGTGAGCCAGGGAATAGATGTGGAAATTTACAGCCAATTTGTTCTAGCCCATTTTGAGTTAGAGAGGATTAGAGGTCATGATGTCTCGCCTACTTACAGCGAATAGACTATAGTTGTCACCCCATTTCCATATGAATCCCACCTTTACCACGTTTTTTGAACACCTTGGAAACTCGCGCTTCCGTGAGGCCTACCAACCTCTATCAGGAAGGCCTTGATGGAGGTCTAGGGAGCAAAAACAAATATAACTTATCCCAGATATTACGATAGGCGTTTCGCCTTATCCGGGATATGTTTTTTTTTTTTTTTTTTTTTTTTTTTTTTGGGGGGGGGGGGACCTCCCTAGACCTCCATTAATCTTGAAAAAATGCTCCCAAGACCCCTCTTTCGAGTTAATTTTGTGTATTTTCCTCCTAAAATGAAAGCTCGCTGTTGCTAGCCAGGAAAAAAAAAAACTTAAATGGCATGCAAGGTCTTAAAATTAACAAAGAAATGGGGCAAAAGGTCTAAAATTCACTAATCTAACGGGGCGAACACCTTAAGCATCCAAACCAAGGGAGAAGGAGATCCAGAAAACCAAACCCTAACCCCCTCCCCTTAACTTCCCCCAACGAAGGATCGACCTGATAATATCCCCCCCCCCCCCTCCCCAACCTAGTGTGAGACTAGTAAAGGAGAACACAAGCGAACCATCTAGCCTTCTAACCTTTCGCACCACTCCCACGGCGATACTCTCTCTCACACACACACACACATACACACACACACACACGGTCATTACCAAGTGGAGGGAAGAGAGGGGGAGGGGAATATGTGGTAATGGGGGAGAGAGGGATAATTTGGGAGGATTATTCAGGTTGGGGGAGGGTAGACAGGAGGGAGAGAGTGGGTGGGGGAGAGGAGGAGGGATTATGTGATTGGGGGGGGAGGGATTGGGTGGGAGAGATGGGATAATGTGACTGAGTTGAGGGAGGGTAGAAGGGGTAGGGAAGGGGGAGTGGGGATAGGGAGGGGTTATGTAGGAGAGATGAGATATTGTGGCTGAATTTATAGAGGTTGAGGGAGGGTAGAGAGAGGGGGAGGGGGAGGGATTATGTGGTAACGGGGGAGGGGTTGTGGGGGAGGAATGGGATAATGTGGCTGAGTTTATAGAGGTTGGGGTAGGGTAGAGAGAGGAGGGAGTGAGTGGGTGCGGATAGGGAGGGGGTTTGTGGATAGGGGGGTGGGGTGTGTGGGGAGATGGGATAATGTGACTAAGTTGGGGGAGGGTAGAGGGGGTAGGGAAGGGGGAGTGTGGGTGTGGCGGGTGTTGGGTGTGAGGGAGGGATTATGGAAAGGGAGTGGGGGGAGTAGAGAGGGAGAATGTGGTTGAGTTTACACAGGTTGAGGGAGGTATAGAGGGGGTAGGACAATGGTAGTCTGAGAGTAGGGGAGGAGTGAGAGAGGGTGGGTGTGTGCATAGGTGAGTGGGAGGAGGGGAGTAGGTGGGTGTGGGTGAGAGTAGGTGGGAGAGTAGGTGGTGTGGGTAGTGGGTGGGTGGGGAGAGTAGGTGGGTGTGGGTGGGAGAGTAGTGGTGGGTGTGGGTGGGAGTAGGTGGGTGTGGGTGAGAGTAGGTGGGTGTGGGTGGAAGAGTAGGTGGGTGTGGGTGGGAGAGTAGGTGGGTGTGGGTGGGAGTAGGTGGGTGTGGGTGGGAGAGTAGGTGGATGTGGGTGGGAATAGGTGGGTGTGGGCGGGAGTAGGTGGGTGTGGTGGGAGAGTAGGTGGGTGTGGTGGGAGTAGGTGGGGGTGGGTGGGGGAGTGGGTGGGGGTGGGGGGGAATAGGTGGGTGTGGGCGGGAGTAGGTGGGTGTGGGCGGGAGTAGGTGGGTGTGGGTGGGAGAGTAGGTGGGTGTGGGTGAGAGTAGGGGGGTGGTGGTGAGAGTAGGTGGGTGTGGGTGAGAGTAGGTGGGTGTGGGTGAGAGTAGGTGGGTGTGGGTGAGAGTAGGTGGGATGATGGTGATGACTGTGAGAGAAGGAGTCAAGCAATCAAGAAGAGAGGGTGCTGCAATGTTCTTGGTGTGTGTGGCTCACTTCTAACACACATATACACACACGCTCATACATTCACTCACACATACACACATGCATACACACTCATACACACATACACGCGTTCATACACACACACACACACACACACACACGGGTCGCTGTGGTCCAGTCGGTTTAGGCGCGTTGTTTTGTGCTGACCGCAAGGGGCCGGGGTGAGGGTTCGAATCCACCAGAATCCTAAAGGTTTTTTCGGCCATAGCGACGGAGAGAATTGTATCGTGGTTCCTCCCTAACCAAGCTGCTATCAGCCTGTGTTAGCCTACACATCTTCTCACCAATACAAAGTGCATCTGCGTATGTACAGTACTTGGTGGGAAGCCAGGCACCTCATGGTCACCAAAGGTCGCATGAGACCTCGTAGTTAATGTAGAATAAGTATTGTACTGTACCTAGGTTTAAGAAAAACTCTGTAGATTTTCAGCCTCAGGGCTGCAATGAACAATAAACCGACAATTATTATTATTATTATAATTATTACACAAATACACACACACACTTAGACACGCACATATTATACATACTTACATACAGGGACACGCATACAGAGTAGGAGGAGGAGGAGGGAGGAAAAGAAGAGTAAGAGGAGGAAGTGTAAGAAGAAGAGGAATACAAAGGAATACATGGAGAACAAACCGCAACAGACCTACTGGTCCTTACGAGGCAGTCTGGATATCTAAGAATACTAATCTATTGACTACGAGGTAGATAAAAGAAGGAGGAGGAGGAGAAGGAGGAGCAGGAGGAAGCGACAATGGAGAGCGTCAGGAGTGGGGAGGATGGAGAGAGAGCGGAGCTACTGAAGCAAGTAACCTCCCTTACTATACTAAACATACGGTTATCTTTCATTAATCATCTAAGTCACTTCATCCCTCTCATATAGCCACCTACATACCCCTTATATTTCCCTAGGTTTCCTATAGTATAAGTGTACCATAAGTTGTTTTAAGTGGCATTATATAAGGGGTTTGTGTCCGTTTTCCGAACACTTGGCTATGTCACGTGACTCACATGTTTCTTATTGTATCCTTGACCGTGAATTTGCGAGATATTATTTTAAGTCTTTAACACAAATTCCTATGATTGACTATTTACGTATCTTTGAGTATGGGAGGAAGTTTGACATACAGGCATAATCAGTGACGAAAAGTGTGTTTGTGGTTTATGATGATAAGACTGTGACTGATGAATTAATTACGATATAAATTATATTTAGTCATGCGCGTTGTTGACCCCCCACGCGATCTCCTGTTTGCTTGTTTCTTGTTTCTTGTTTCTTGTAAAGGGCGAAACTCGGACGTGAAGACACGCCCGCCACAGCCCTGCCTTCGTAACGGCAGTGGAGGATCCTGGGGGGCACAGTGGCGGACCAAACGACCCGTCGTCATCAAGAAGCAGCAGAGGAGGCGAACCACACGGGCCCGTCTTATATCGTCTAATCCAGTACCACCAAGGATGACACCCAAGTTGTAATCAGTGACACCCAGGCACCTCATACGGTCGCGCAGGGTAGTTCTTTGCGAGTGAAACCTAGGACACTCCAAAATGTAGTGGGCAAACGTCTCAGGCCGGGAGCACCAACGACACGCTGGGCGATCGGTAAGCCCCAGCCGGTGGAGGTGAGCAGAGAGCGTAGTGTGACCAATCCTAATCCTCGTCAATGCCACATCCAGGTCGCGGTGAGGGTGCCTGGCCCAGGGTTGGGGTTCAGCATCTGTCCTGTAGGAGCCGATGGTAGTAGCCGCCAATGCGGGATGCAGGTCTTCATTCCAGCGGGCAAGACAGACTGTCCTAATCCGGGCAACGTGGGTCCGTAAGTCCTCTTCCAGATGTTCGACCAGTGCCAAAGAGTGAGCCATGTCAGCAGCCATGTCTGCCACTACATTTCCCATGATGTCAGAGTGGGAAGGGATCCTTTGGATGACAATCCTCCAAGAAGACTGGATCCTGTAGGCAAGGGCTGTTGCAGAAAGCGGGCGATCCGACAGGAGTAGATGCACAGCAGACTGTGAATCCATGTAAATTACCACGTTCTGAGGCAGGAGGCTCAAGTCGATAGAGAGGAGGGCACGGTAGATCGCGTACAACTCTGCTGCCAGGATAGGGTGATAGCCGAACAACCTCCATGTCTGACACAAGGACAAATCTTCGTAGAAGGCTGCTGCAGTGGAAGAGGCCGGCGGCTTGAATGACCCATCAGTGAAGATGCGGAAGAAACCCTGGTAGTTTGTTGCGTCCAGCTCCTGAAAGTGCATCTTAGCCACTACCACATCCATCGACTTCTTGAATCCCCGATGGAACGATGCGTTGAGATGAGATGAGAGCGAAGTCCATGGTGGCACGGGGGAGACCGGCGGGACAGGAGCACACTGACTCACCTATTTGACTGACTGGCCGATTTGAATGACTGACCCATTTGACTGACTAACCCATTTGCCTGACTCACCCATTTGCCTGACTCACCCATTTGCCTGACTCACCCATTTGCCTAACTCACCCATTTGCCTAACTCACCCATTTGCCTGACTCCCACTCTCAGAACGCCACCTATTGAGCAATTAACTCACTAGGCATTGCCCCACTGTAGCATATTTTGAATATGGGAATATTCAAACAGCGCTATTTAATCAGGGAACAATGAGGGTATTTTGTTTTGGCATTTTGGTGTGCTGTGGTAATGCACTGAAACTAGGTGCATCACAAATTCCATCCCAATAATACAACCTACACCTACAACCAATCTTGGTATTGACACACTTATACAGGGGGCCGGCAGAATGGGTTGCAAAAAGGAAAACAACAGGCGATAATATTAATCACCCCCGTGTTGGGATATTTATTTTGTATTTATTTTTATTTTTTTCATGGGGAGGTTTTTTGTTTTTGGTTGGACCCATCCTCCCTCATGCTTAACCCCTTCTGTACCGGCGACGTCTTTTTCATTATATTATGGCAACTACAAGACGATTTTATTCAGCTGAGGAAGGATCTCTAGCAATTACAAGACTTCGAACTAGACCAATCAACCCTTATTACTACCACAGATCCTTCCTAAGCTGCACAAAATCGTCTTAATATAGCTAGAATAATATGAAGGTGGTGTCGTGGGTATGGAAAGGGTTAACCCCATGAGTTTTGAGGTGATTGCCCCATTGTTTTGCCAATATTGAGACCTTTCTAGCCATTTAGGTGTGGCTGTTTTCCTGATGAGCGATAGCGAGCCTGTAATTTAGGAGGAACCGACGGCCGCCGTAACATTTTGCTACCGAAAAATGTACACATTTATCTCGAAGGGGGGTCTTGGGGGGTATTTTTATAAGCATGATAGAGGTCTTGGATAATACCAGTGTATGAATAAATTAATGCACGAATAAAAATCTCGCCCTGCAATATTATTTAATAAGTATAAATTACATTGTGCCCTTGACCAGAAATAAGACGCAAAATTAGTCTTTAAAGAATGTGAAATATAAAGGGGGTTGTTAGGTCGAGTAGGAGGTAGAATATGTGAGTGGTAGGTCGAGTGGGAGGTAGAATAGGTCAATGGTAGGTCGAGTAGGAGGTAGAATAGGTCGAGTAGGAGGTAGAATAAGAGTGGTATGTTGAGTAGGAGGTAGAATAGGTGAGTGGTAGGTCGAGTAGGAGGTAGAATAGGTGAGTGGCAGGTCGAGTAGGAGGTAGAATAAGTGAGTGGTAGGTCGAATAGGAGGTTGAATTAGTGAGTGGTAGGTCGAGTAGGAGGTAGAATAAGTGAGTGGCAGGTCGAGTAGGAGGTAGAATAGGTGAGTGGTAGGTCGAGTAGGAGGTAGAATAGGTGAGTGGCAGGTCGAGTAGGAGGTAGAATAAGTGAGTGGTAGGTCGAGTAGGAGGTAGAATAGGTGAGTGGCAGGTCGAGTAGGAGGTTGAATAAGTGAGCGGTATGTGGAGTAGGAAGTAGAATTAGTGAGTGGTAGGTCGAGTAAGAGGTAGAATAATTAATAGGTCGAGTAGGAGGTAGAACAAGTGAGTGGTAAGTCGAGTAGGAGGTAGAATAGGTCGAGTAGGAGGTATAATAAATGAGTGGTAGGTCGTGGAGGTAGAATAAGTGAGTGATAGGTTGAGTAGGAGGTAGAATAGGTCGAGTAGGAGGTAGAATAGGTTGAGTAGGAGGTAGAATAAGTGAGTGGTAGGTCGAGTAGGAGGTAGAATAGGTCGAGTAGGAGGTAGAATAGGTTGAGTAGGAGGTAGAATAAGTGAGTGGTAGGTCGAGTAGGAGGTATAATAAATGAGTGGTAGGTCGGGGAGGTAGAATAAGTGAGTGGTAGGTCGAGAAGGAGGTAGAATAGGTCGAGTAGAAGGTAGAATAGGTCGAGTAGGAGGTATAATAAATGAGTGGTAGGTCGGGGAGGTAGAATAAGTGAGTGGTAGGTCGAGAAGGAGGTAGAATAGGTCGAGTAGGAGGTAGAATAGGTCGAGTAGGAGGTAGAATAGGTCGAGTAGGAGGTAGAATAAGTGAGTGGCATGTCGAATGGCAGGAAGATACACAGTGTACATCAAAGGTCATAGTCTTGGGGTCAAAGGTCACAGGGGTCTGAGACTTGATAAACAGAGAGGTCAGGGGGGAGGAAATAAACCCCCCACGCCAACCCCCTAAACCAGATAGGTCAGGGATCAGGGGGAGGAAATAGACCCCCACCCCAACCCCCTAAACCAGATAGGTCAGGGATCAGGGGGGAGGAAATAGACCCCTCCCCCCCACCCCTAAGCCCGAGAGGTCAGAGATCAGGGGGGAGGAAATAGACCCTTCCCCCTCACCCCCTAAACCAGATAGATCAGGGATCAGGGGGGAGGAAATAGACCCCTCCCCCTCACCCCATAAACCCGAGAGGTCAGTGATCAGGGGGGAGGAAATAGACCCTTCCCCCCCACCCCTAAACCCGAGAGGTCAGGGATCAAGGGGGAGGAAATAGACCCTTCCCCCCCACCCCATAAATCAGATAGGTCAGGGATCAGGAAATAGACATCCCCTAAACCGGAGAGGTCAGGTGGCAGGAAATAAACCTATCCTAAACCAGAGAGGTCAGGGGGCAGGAAATAAACCTATCCTAAACCATAGAGGTCAGGGGGCAGGAAATAGACCTCTTCTAAATCAGAGAGGTCAGGGGGCTGGACATAGACCTACCCTAAACTGAAGAAGGCAGGGCGTCAGGGTCAGAGGGAAGGAAATATACCCCCCTAAACCAGAGAGATCAGGGGGTCAGGGTGAGAGCGAGGGTCGGGATTTCTGGCCTACATATAATGAACTTGGTACAGTATAAAGTATATCCAGAATATAGATAACACGTTCTCGGTACTAATAACAAGTAAAGACCATATTGTAGTCTGTTCGTTTCCTGGTGACGGTAAATTGAAACCCATGGCAATTGATATCTAGATACTTATATAACAGGTTGCGAGCTGCAAACTTTGAGAAAGAGTTGTCAGAGGTTGTGAGATATTATTTTTCTCTATGTGAGTCAGGGAAACAAAAGGTAGAACTGCCTGTGGCGAGTGCCTCCACCAGAATTGAAAGAGTGACAGGGCCAAGATCAAGGGACGTTCGAGCCAAAATGCCCGGACACACAGAGTTTGAAGCAATTTAAGTCATAGGATGAGGGAAAGACTGATTCTGGGAGATAGTTCCAGAACTCAGCTGATGAATAGAAGAATGATTGAGAGTAATGTTGCACTCTTGGGTTGGCGAGTTGCACAGAGTAGGGGTGGAATTGTGTTGCAAGACGGGTGCTACATGCTCTACGAAGGGGGGGTGGTATACACTGAGAGAGCTCTGAGGAACACTGATTATTGTAATAGTGGTAGAATAGTGAGAGAGATGCAAAATTGCGGTGAAGAGAGAGAGACTGCAGAGAATTGGTGAGTGGACGTGAGTTAATGAGAAGAAAGGATTTCTTTTCAACTTTGTCTAGAAGTGCTGTGTGAGAGGATCCTCCCCACACATGTGAACAATACTCAATACATGGATGTACTGTGCCCCTGTACAGAGCAAGAAGCTGTGCAGGGGTAAAGAACCCCCAGAAGCGGTTGGGCACACCCAGCTTCTGGGAGGCTGTTTTAGCAAGAGTGGTAATTTGATCTTTCCAAGAGAGATCAGAAGAAAAAGAGACATCGAGAATATTAAGAGAAGATGAAGGGTTAATTTGTATGTTGTTGACGAGTAGATCATAGTTTTCTGGAAGGGGGTGACGAGTAGACAGATGGAGAAATTGAGTTTTGGAAGCATTAAAAGCAACAAGGTTTTCTCTGCCCCAATTAGACATAGTAGAGAGATCAAAAGATAAGTGTTTTATGGCCTCCTTACATGAGTTTTGGAGTTCCTGCTGTGAATGGTGTTGTGGAAGGCTTGTTGAATAGTGTAATGTAGAGTCGCCAGCATATGAGTGAATGGGACTTGAGGTGCAGTTGAGCAGGTCGTTAATGAATAATAGGAAGAAAATTAGAGATAGGACAGAACCCTGAGGAACACCGGAGTTGATAGGTTGAGGAAGGAAAGGTGGCCGTCCACAACTGCAGCTGTGCAACGGCCGGAAAGGAAATTATAAATAAAAGCACAGATGAAGAGATGGAAACTGAAGGAGCGTAGTTTGGAAATGAGGGATTTATGCCAGAGATGGAAGAGTTTGCCGAGGCAGGGAGTCAGCACAGAAGCACAGTTTTTAAGTACAACAGGAGGAACACCATCCGGGCCGTATGCATTCTTAGTATTAAGCCCAGAGTGGGTGGAAAGTACATCCTTAGAAGAGATTAGAATGTTAGGCATAAGTAGGAGAGAAAGGGGTGGAGAGGGAGAAATAGAACTGGAATCATCTAAAGTGATTTTTTTGGCGAAAGTGTTAGCGAAGAGTTCAGCTTTGTCAGAGGAAGAAGTGACAGTAGTGCCGTCAGAGTGGAAAAGAGGAGGGAAAGACGAACAAGAAGAATTGTTGGAGAGGTTTTTGGCTAGATGCCAGAAGGCTTGGGAAGAGCTAGAGTTGGATAGTTCAGTGCATTTATTATTGATAAAAGAATGTCTGGCAAGTCGAAGAACAGATTTGGCTTGATTCCGGGCAGAAACATAGGAAGAATGAGATTCTTGAGTTTGAAGGTGTCGGTACCATTTATATGCTTCCTCCTTATTGCGGACAGCAGTAGAACAAGCGTGAGTAAACCAAGATATTTTTTGCATTAAATTGAGAGAAAGAAAATGGAATGTACGCTTCCATGCCTGAGAGGAATACCTTGGTAATGCGTTCAGCACTCTCCGAGGGTCCCTGGCCACGGAAGCAGAAGCCATTCCATAGGAAATCAAAGAAGTACTGCCGGGAGGCTGTACCAGAGAGATAGGACAGGTGACAGAGATAAGTTTATTGTCGGAGGAGCCCAAAGGTGAGAACAGATTTACAGTATAAGCAGAAGGGTCAGAGGATAGAAATAAGTCAAGAATGTTGGGCCGATCTCCAAAACGATCCGGGATACGGGTGGGTTGCTGGACTGAACTGCTCTAGGTCATTTAGGATAGAAAAGGGACTCCAACAATTAACAGGCTTAAGACTATCTCACTTAACCCTTTCTACTACTACACATCCTTCTTAAACTGCACAGAATCGATTAAATATAGCTAGAATAAGATACCGAAGACGTCGCCGGTACAGAAGGGGTTAAACACTGTACGGTCGAGGTTAATAAGTGTTGTCAGATATTTCACAAAGTTTTGGACACTGACTAATACTCTGAGGGATAAGCACTTTTCCCAGTAACTATAAAGGTACCAATAACACTTTTTGAGCGAAGACCACTGGAATCTATGACAACACTTAATACCCCCGATTGTACATGTATCTACTTTAAAAAAAAAAAAGCGTTGACAGGAAGTTGTTGAGGCCACTGTACCATCGTGGAGGCTGCAGCGGTGGTAAACAGGAAGTTGTTGAGGCCACTGTACCATCGTGGAGGCTGCAGCGGTGGTAAACATGCCTGGATCAGTGATGTTGTTGACTCCTATCACAGAGGTAAACATCAGGCCTAGTACGCCTCCTATAGTCTTTTGTGTCTTGGCCCGGCTCCTCTTACTCCTCTCCTCCTTCTTCTTATATCTCCTACTTCTACTCTTCTTACCATCCCTCCTCCTCCTCCTCCTACTCTTCTTCTTATCCTCCTCCTCTCCTCCTACTCTTCTTCTTATCCTCCTCCTCCTCCTACTCTTCTTCTTATCCTCCTCCTCCTACTCTTCTGCTCATCCTCCTCCTCCTCCTCCTACTCTTCTTCTTCTTATCCTCCTCCTCCTACTCTTCTTCTTATCCTCCTCCTCCTACTCTTCTTCTTATCCTCCTCCTCCTACTCTTCTTCTTATCCTCCTCCTCTCCTCCTACTCTTCTTCTTCTTATCCTCCTCCTCCTCCTACTCTTCTTCTTATCCTCCTCCTCTCCTCCTACTCTTCTTCTTATCCTCCTCCTCTCCTCCTACTCTTCTTCTTATCCTCCTCCTCCTACTCTTCTTCTTATCCTCCTCCTCCTCCTCCTACTCTTCTTCTTATCCTCCTCCTCCTACTCTTCATTATCCTCCTCCTCCTTCCTACTCTTCCTCCTCCTACTCTTCATTATCCTCCTCCTCCTTCCTACTCTTCTTCTTCTTATCTTCCTCCTCCTCCTCCTCACCCTCCTCCTCCTCCTCCTCTTATTCTTACCCTCCCCCTCCTCCTCCTCCTTCTACTCCTCTTATTCTTACCCTCTCCCTCCTCCTCCTCCTTCTACTCCTCTTATTCTTACCCTCCCCCTCCTCCTCCTACTCTTCTTATCCTCCTCCTCTCCTCCTACTCTTCTTCTTCTTATCTTCCTCCTCCTCCTCCTCACCCTCCTCCTCCTCCTCCTCTTATTCTTACCCTCCCCACCTCCTCCTCCTCCTTCTACTCCTCTTTCTTACCCTCTCCCTCCTCCTCCTTCCTCCTCTTATTCTTACCCTCCCCTCCTCCTCCTCCTCTCTCCTCCTCTCTTATTCTTACCCTCTCCCTCCTCCTCCTCCTCCTCCTCTTATTCTTACCCTCCCCCTCCTCCTCCTCCTCCTTCTACTCCTCTTATTCTTACCCTCTCCCTCCTCCTCCTCCTCCTCTTATTCTTACCCTCCCCCTCCTCCTCCTCCTTCTACTCCTCTTATTCTTACCCTCTCCCTCCTCCTCCTCCTCCTCTTATTCTTACCCTCCCCCTCACCCTCCTCCTCCTCCTCCTCCTCACCCTCCTCCTCCTCCTCCTGGGAATGGGAGGTGGGGTTCTGCTATATGTTAAAAGTAATCTTCACCCAATCGAGGTAACCAAACCTGCCATAAATAATATTGATACTAGTTACGTTCAAATAAATAATCAAGCAAGCAAGATAATAATTGGCCTAATTTATCGACCTCCTGCACAATCACCCGATACTGACGAGAAACTCTATGATCAAATAGCCGAAATAAGTTGTCAGGAAGAAGCAGTAATATTTGGCGATTTCAATCTGCCTGTCACAACATGGGGCGAACCACTAAATGCTCACGCGGGACATGATCTATATGCTAATCTTCAGGAAAGTGCCCTTTATCAACACGTAGAACACCCAACGAGGGGAAATAACATTCTGGATATTATTCTAACGACAAATGAAAGACTGGTAAATAGCGTTAAAATCGGACCGGAATTTAGCTCTAGTGACCATAGGATAGTGTCCTTTAACATTAAAGTAAATAATGACAAAGAAAACGTGAGCACGGAAAAAGTACCAGATTATCGAAGGGCCGACTTTAACAAACTTAGAAGGCATCTTGCCAATACTGACTGGAGTGAAATGACCGAAACTCATGATGTAAATCGATTATGGAACATATTATCTAATAACCTAAACAAAGCAATAAATACAAGCATCCCTCTACGAAACCGGCGCCCAGCAGGCCAAAATGGTGGAATAATGAAATAAAAAACATCCTCTTAGTAAAAAAGCAGGCATACCAAAAATATAAGGCAACTCAGAATAATAGCGATAAATTAGAACACGATAGACTGCGTCGAACAACCAAAAATCTCATCAAAGGAAGTAAGAAGAATCTGGAACTTCATATTGCCAGCTCCAGCAAGTCCAATCCGAAAGAATTTTACAGCTATATAAGAAACAGAAAAACGGTAACTTCAACAATAGGCCCACTTGTTGCGGAAAATGGAGATCATACAGATAACAAAGTACAAATGGCGAATATCCTAAATAACTATTTTGCATCAGTTTTCACGTCGGAAGATACTACCGGTAACCGACCTACCCCTACGAATCAATCAAATGGCACTGAGCTCGAAAACTTTACGATTTATGAAGACGATATCCTGTTCGCAATCAACAATTTGAAAGTTAATAAAACCCCAGGCCCTGATAAAATATCCCCAAGGATCCTAAAAGAAGCAAAACACGAATTATTAAACCCACTCGCAAATCTGTTCAACAAATCATTGAATGTTGGGATAGTTCCAAACGAATGTAAACTAGCTAACGTGACACCCATATACAAAAAAGGAAATAAGTCCTCTCCCGGCAATTATCGACCAATTAGCTTAACATCGGTAACGGGCAAATTAATGGAAACCATTATAAGGGACAAAATAGTAAAACATTTGGAAGAAAATAATTTAATAAAAGATTCTCAGCACGGTTTTAGAAATAAACGTTCATGCTTAACAAACTTACTCGACTTCTTCAATGATGTTTACAAATCATATGATAAGGATAGAGCAGTTGATATAATATATCTCGATTTTCAGAAAGCTTTCGATACCGTACCCCACAAGAGACTAATTGACAAAATAAAAGCTCATGGCATAACAGGAAAAACTCTGAAATGGCTCGAAAATTGGCTCTCAGACCGTAAACAACGAGTTGTAATAAATGGTGAAGAATCGGATTGGTGCAAAGTAAATAGTGGCGTTCCCCAGGGTTCGGTATTAGGTCCTATTCTTTTTATAATTTACATAAACGACTTAGACGAAGGAATAGAATGCAAAATTTCGAAATTTGCTGACGATACAAAAATTACTAATAAAGTAACCTCAACAGTACATTGGCAAAAACTACAAGGTGACCTAGACACTTTAGAAAACTGGGCAGAAAAATGGCAAATGAAATTCAACATAGAAAAATGCAAAGTATTACACATCGGTAGTAACAACGCTAAAAAAGATTACTCAATGAACAACATTCAACTATCAAATACAAATAATGAAAAGGATCTGGGAGTTATAATATCAAGTGACCTGAAGCCGAGTAAACAGTGTACAGAGGTAATAAAAACTGCTAATAAATTGGTGGGTTTCATCGGCAGAACATTCAAATTCAAATCAGAAAAAATCATACTTACTCTATTCAACTCATTGGTGCGTCCCCATCTCGAATACTGCGTGCAATTCTGGTCACCGTACTACCAAAAGGACATAAATAAACTTGAAAGGGTGCAACGCAGAGTCACTAAAATGATACCTAGATTGCGTAATAAACCGTACGAAGAGCGCTTAAAAGAACTAAATTTGTTTAGCTTAACAAAGCGCAGAATGAGAGGTGACCTAATAGAGGTGTTCAAAATCTTCAAGGGATTCAGCAACCTAAATGTAAGCGAATTATTTACGATCAATCAAGCAAACACGAGAAACAATGGTTATAAGATTATAGGCAAGCGTTTTCATTCTCACGAGGCGAATCATTTCTTCTTCAACCGCGTTGTGAATAACTGGAACAGACTACCCTCGAACATTGTAAACTGTAATACTGTCGAAACATTTAAGAACCATCTGGATAAACACATGGCAAATAACCCCCGATTAACACAGTTTCTTTCAGAATAACGCGCAACGAAATGTCAACGCATACCGCAATGTATATTGATTTTCATACATCTGTTCCCTTTCAGAATTGTAGTAAATAGAGTTAGCTTAGATTACAAATCAACTTCTTTTTTCTCCCTGTCCTGTTCGAATTTCCGTGTCAGTTTTTCAATACTGCATGGTATTTTTCCTATCTGTTTCCATGCCAGCAATAGCTGGAGGGAGTGGTGGGTGGGGAGGAGCCTTCTTCTTTGCTATCCTTTTCTCTACCTCGTAGTCAGTAGATTAGTAGTTTTAGATATCCAAACTGCCCCGTAAGGACCAATAGGTCTGTTGCAGTTTGTTCTCCTTTGTATTCCTTTGTATTCCTCTTATTCTTACCCTCCCCCTCCTCTCCTCCTTCTACTCCTCTTATTCTTACCCTCCCCCTCCTCACCCTCCTCCTCCTCCTCCTCTTATTCTTACCCTCCCCCTCCTCATCTTATTCTTACCCTCCCCCTCCTCACCCTTCTTCTCCTTCTTCTCTTATTCTTACCCTCCCCCTCCTCTCCTCCTTCTACTCCTCTTATTCTTACCCTCCCCCTCCTCATCTTATTCTTACCCTCCCCCTCCTCACCCTCCTCCTCCTCCTCCTCTTATTCTTACCCTCCCCCTCCTCATCTATCTTACCCTCCCCCTCCTCACCCCCCTCCTCCTCCTCCTCTTATTCTTACCCTCCCCCTCCTCTCCTCCTTCTACTCCTCTTATTCTTACCCTCCCCCTCCTCACCCTCCTCCTTCTACTCCTCTTATTCTTACCCTCCCCCTCCTCCTCCTCCTTCTACTCCTCTTATTCTTACCCTCCTCCTCTTCCTCTTCCTCTTCTTCTTCTTGTTGATTTTGACCCCTTAGATTCCTAGAGGTCCTTTATATACTGGATAAAATCGTCTAATGATAGCCAAAATATACTTTCAAAATGCATCATAATCCTCAGGGGGTTAATTAACCCTTCACCACCAATACGCAATATTCATCTTATTCTGGTTACCATTAGACGATTATCTTTAATTTGTAATTTACCTATATAACTCAAATGAGTAAATACGATCTCAATAATTCCTCTTATTAACACAGATCCTTCTTAAGGGGAGGTGTTTAGTTTGGTCCGTAGATATCCTTCAAGCTTAAGATTACACCCCCTTGAGCCCCTTTCAAGATAAATTTTTACATTTTTCGGTAGAAAAATATCCCGGCTGAAAGCCGGTTCCTCTTAAATTACAGGCTCGCTATCGCTCGCCAGGATAAAATCGATACCTAAATGGCACGAAAGGTCTTAAAATTGACAAAAATGGGTTTAAAGTTCATATAAATCGTCAAAATAATGGGGCAAACGTTTTAAAATTAGAAACACAATGAGGCTAAACATGAGGGAGATAGGAGTCAAGAAAAAAGTCCCTCAAGTGGAAATCTCCCCTTAAACTGCATAACATACTCGAATGTTAGCCAGAATCAAAGTTAAAAAGGCGTCCCGAAGGAGTTAGATAAAAGGCGTCACGAAGGAGTTAGATAAAAGGCGTCCCGAAGGAGTTAGATAAAAGGCGTCCCGAAGGAGTTAGATAAAAGGCGTCCCGAAGGAGTTAGATAAAAGGCGTCCCGAAGGAGTTAGATAAAAGGCGTCCCGAAGGAGTTAGATAAAAGGCGTCCCGAAGGAGTTAGATAAAAGGCGTCCCGAAGGAGTTAGATAAAGGCGTCCCGAAGGAGTTAGATAAAAGGCGTCCCGAAGGAGTTAGATAAAAGGCGTCCCGAAGGAGTTAGATAAAAGGCGTCCCGAAGGAGTTCGATAAAAGGCGTCCCGAAGGAGTTCGATAAAAGGCGTCCCGAAGGAGTTCGATAAAAGGCGTCCCGAAGGAGTTAGATAAAAGGCGTCCCGAAGGAGTTAGATAAAAGGCGTCCCGAAGGAGTTAGATAAAAGGCGTCCCGAAGGAGTTAGATAAAAGGCGTCCCGAAGAAGTTAGATAAAAGGCGTCCCGAAGGAGTTAGATAAAAGGCGTCCCGAAGGAGTTAGATAAAAGGTGTCCCGAAGGAGTTAGATAAAAGGCGCCCCGAAGGAGCCTGTTTATTGCTAGAGGCCCTTTCTAAACTGAATGTAATCGTCTAAATATAGCTAGAATACAATCACAAAGACGTAGCCGGTACAGAAGGGGGTAGACATGACAAGGTGAAACAAAAGTGTGAGCCCTTGAAACTTGACATTGAAAGAAAACAACGTGACAATAAAATGAAGCATGACAGTGATACAGAAGAAAGGCAAAAAAACAGTGAGATATGACAGTGAGATATGACAGTGAAGCATGACAGTGATACAGAATAATGGGACAAAACAGTGAGATATGACAGTGAAGCATGACAGTGATACAGAATAATGGGACAAAACAGTGAGATATGACAGTGAAGCATGACAGTGACACAGAAGATTGGGACAAAACAGTGAGATATGACAGTGAAGCATGACAGTGACACATAATAATGGGACAAAACAGTGAGATATGACAGTGAAGCATGACAGTGACACAGAATAATGGGACAAAACAGTGAGATATGACAGTGAAGCATGACAGTGATACAGAATAATGGGACAAAACAGTGAGATATGACAGTGACACAGAATAATGGGACAAAACAGTGAGATATGACAGTGAAGCATGACAGTGATACAGAAGATTTGGTCAAAACAGTGAGATGTGACAGTGAAATATGACAGCGAGTTATGACAGTGAGATATGACAGTGAAACAAGAGTGAGTATAGGTCATGCCGATGCAGGTGTAGGTCAAGGGTTAGACGAGTGTGTGTGTGTGTTGTGAGAGAGTGTGTGTGTGTTGTGTGATAGTGTGTGTGTGTGTGTGTGTGTGTGTGTGTGTGTGTGTGTACAAGTGAGTGGGTTTCTGTTGTGTGTGTGAGTGTGTTTCTGTGTAGGGTAGTGTGTGTGTGTGTGTGTGTGTGTTGTGTGATAGTGTGTGTACAAGTGAGTGTGATTCTGTTGTGTGTTTCTGTTTATGTGTGTGTGTGTGTGTGTAGGGTAGTGTGTGTGTGTGTGTGTACAAGTGGTGTGTTTCTGTTGTGTGTTTCTGTTTATGTGTGTGTGTGTGTGTGTGTGTAGGGTAGTGTGTGTGTATGTATGTGTAGGCTACTGGAGTGTGTGGACAGGCGGTACTAAGTGTACAGGCGTTACAGTACAGGTGATTGTACGTAATGTGTATAAGGTAGCTTGTACAGGTGTGTGTCTGTTTTGTTTTTGTTTTGTTTTTGTTTTGTTTTTGTGGATGAGGGAGACAAAAAGCAAAACTGCCTGTGACGTGTGCCTCCCCCAGAGTAGAAAGAGTGACAGGGCCAAAATCAAGGCATGTTCGAGCCAAACTGTTTGGACAAACGGAGTTTGAAGCAAGTTAAGTCATAGAATGAGGGAAAGATGGATTCAGGGAGAGAGTTACGGAGCTCAGCTGTTGTAAGGAAGAAGGATTGGGTGTATCATGTCACTTTGAAAGGGTTAATAGTTTAATTTTAATGGAACTTATATTTTCAAGCTGTAAGACGAAAAAATGGCTCGTAAAACAAATGATGGAAGAATTGCTCGTGTGACACCGAACTACAGGCTCGCTGTCGCTCGCCAGGATAAAAATCGACACCTAAATGACACGAAAAGTCTTAATATTGACAAAGAAATGGGATGAAAGGTCTTAAAATCGCCAAACTAATGGGTCGAACGTCTTAAAATCTTAAAAACAATGGGCTAAACATGAGGGAGAAAGGGTCCCTCAGGTGGAAATCTCCCCCTGAACGCTTCTCAGAATTGGCCTGATACCGAGCTTATAGAGAAAAATATGTTCGGATGACAATAATGGAGGCAAGAATAGTTGCTGCGTAGTATGTGCTCGCATGAGCAGGTGGGTTACAAGGAGTTACAAGGAATAGTTAGTATCTCGGAGACCTTGCGGTCCATTCCGAGGAGATACTCAAAGAGGAAGAAGAGAGACTGTTTAGTGCACTAGAACACTCTTTACAGTGTGTGCAAAATACTATCTACTCTCTTCTTGAACTGCTCTACTCTTCGCTATGGTGTTAAGAGGGTTCATTGAGATCGTATTTAGCCCTTTGAGTCCTAGAGGTAGCTTATAAACTAAAGAAAATCGTCTAATGGTAACCAGAATACGATTAATATTACGTCATGGGTTAACCATGTCTGCCAAAGCACAACACATCCGATCTTGTGAGTGGCCCAAAGATGCACTGATATCACTATGTAAATTGATACATGTGCTTTCTGCTTGGTGATTCTCCGTCCACAGACCCCTTCTTTGAATCGGCTATCCGGCTGGCTATCCCGTGTGAACACTTTTTTATTATCGGCCAAAAAAAAATCCGGCAAATATTCCCCGAGCTCCCTGGGATATAGAAACTGAAAATGACCGTGTGACCAGGTCTTAATACTTACAATGTGGGCATATTTTCGCTATATTAGGGCTCATTCAGACACTCCTGAATGATTGAGCAAGTGTCTGAATGAAATTAAATGTATTCAGCTATAAACTAAAAGAAAATAGCTTCAAAATATCACCAGAACGAGGTACGTAGCACGTGGGATTCATCTGTAGCACTACAATAGACATCGGCAAATATTATTTGCTAATACTGAGCGAATGTCGCTAATGTCGCGCAACATTTGCCTTTGGCAGCGCTGCATAAGTCTAGCGAGATATGGCTGATATCCCTCAGTGCCTGGCTGGAGAGCGGACATTTGGTCTGCCACGCTCCCGCTCACTTGCACTCGGCTCCACAGGCATTTAGAGCCTGTAAATTACTACAAATTGCCATGGCGTTCCAGGACGATCCCCGCAGCCAATGGGTTAAAGCTCGCCCCTGCACGAAAAGAGAAGAAGAAGTAAAGTGAAAAAGGAAAGGAGACCAGACCACCTACGACCAAAACAAGTCCCCCATCCCACACGGCAACAAGGAAAACAAAGAATTATTTTTAAAACGTCCAAAATACGAACATACTCTTCTTAATTTTGTTCTTCTCCCGACTCCGGAACGCTCTACGTGTCGTGTCGCCCTGTTTGACGGGTTGACTCTTGCCTTGCTCCTTACTATATCGATTATTTGTGACATGCTAATTAACAACAGGGGAATACGAGCCCAAAATAACGGAGGGATGTCAGTCGTAATATTTGTCTTCATGTTATTTTATCCTTATTTATCGGTTTCGTCATGTTTTATTATGATTTTTAATATATTTATACTATCGATTATTAGTGACATGCCAAATAACAGGACCAAAATAACGGAGGGATGTCAGTCATAATTGTTTAAGTCATAGGATGAGGGAAAGATAGATTCAGGGAGAGAGTTCTAGAGCTCAGCTGTTGAATATAAAAAAAATTGAGAATATCGTTTCACTCTTGCATTAGAGAGTTGCACAGAGTATGGGTGGGATTGTGTTGCAAGACGGGTGCTACGTACTCTACGTAGAGGAGGTGGTATACACTGAGAGAGCTCTGGCGAACACTGATTATTATAATAGCGGTAGAATAGCAAGAGAGATGCAACTATCATTTAACCCCTTGAAGCTCTGACGCGTTTTAGAAGTTTATTTTGGCTATCATTAGACGATTTTATGCAGCTTAGGAAGGATCTGTGGGTGTTAAAAAGGGTTAAGATAATCTCAATCAACCCTCTGACGTCCATAAACCCTTCCTAATCTGAATAAAATCGTCTAATATTAGCCAAAAAATAGAAAAGAGACGCGTATTGGAGCTTGAGAGGGTTAATATATTAATTTCACTCCCAGCCCCAAACACTTCCCAATGAAATTTATGAAAGCATGTGATCCTACCAGGATTCGAACCTGGATTATCACATAGAGGAGATCTTAAATACTCTAACCATTTCTCCATCAAGACAGTTCTCAGTAAGCCCAAAGAATACCACATGTCATTCCTAATCTGAAGAAAATCGTCAAGTTCTCAAGGCACTATAGCCTATACTCTGTTTCTGTCGATAAATTGAATTCCTTGACAACTTATTTCTCGAAACTTAAGCGGAGGCAGACCGTTTTTCTGGACCCCCTTCTCCCTAATGTTTAGCCCCACTATTTTTGAGATTAAAAGACGTTCGGCCCATTCGATTGGCGATTTTAACACCTTTCGACCCATTTCGTTGTTAATTCTAAGACCTTTCGTGCCATTTAGGTGTCGATTATTTCCTGGCGAGCGATAGCGAGCCTGCAATTTTAGGAGGAACCGGCCTTCGGCCGGGAAATTTTTCTACCGAAAAACGTACAAATTTATCTTGAAGGGGGGTCTAGGGGGTATTTTTCTAAGCTTGATGGAGGTCTAGGGAGGAAACTAAACAAATATATGACTAAATGAATTAATAGACCAAACAAACGGTCAGTCACCCCTTAATGGAAACATATGGAACTACTATAATGTCTCTGTAGCATTGTAAGACCAAGTTTATATAATTAACACCATATTTCACTAAACAGATCTAGAAAATAGCAGTAGTAAAAAGGGTTAATTGAGATAGTTCGAAGCCTATTAATTGGTGGAGGCCCTTTGGAAACTGAATAAAATCGTCTAATAGTAGCCATAATAAAGTTAAAAGACGTCTCCGGTACTGAAGGGGTTAATAAATAAACACAGACTACAAAATAAGCTCTACCTTCTTAACCCTTTCACGCATTTATGACGCGGAGGTTGCCAGATTAGCAATAAGAAATCGAGTTCTCTCACTTTTATAATTACCTCTCCAAAATTAGTTTTCTGCCCACAGCTAACTCAAGGACAACTGCAGAGGTTGAAGTAACTAAACTAAAGGTTTCTAAATACCCCTGATGGTAACAAAGGCTTTAAAGTATCCCCAATAGGCTCAACACAGCTAACTCAAAGACAACTGCAGAGGTTGAAGTAACTAAACTAAAGGTTTCTAAATACCCCTGATGGTAACAAAGGCTTTAAATTATCCCCAATAAGCTCAAATCGCGTCATATGTCGGAGAGGGTTAATAATACAAGGGTTACAAGGCGATCTGAAGACCAAGCTACATGATTCTATACTACTGTGCATTGTAGCGATGGATATTAACCCCTTCAAGCTCTGACGCGTTTTAGCAGTTTATTTTGGCTATCATTAGACGATTTTATGCAGCTTAGGAAGGATCTGTGGGTATTCAAACGGTATAGACTATCTCAATCAACCCTCTGGACTTCCATATACCGTTACTAATCTGAATAAAATCATCTAATAATTACCAGAAAACAGAAAAGAAATGCGTCTTGGAGCTTGAAAGGGTTAAGCGAGTGGAAATAGATGCTGAGTTAGTTAACTCCATCTGTACCGGCGACGTCTTTTGTAACTTTATGCTAGCTAGGAAAGTGGAAGGAAAGGATAGCAAAGAAGAAAAATGTCTCCGGCAAAGCCGGATTTCTCCAAAGAATGCTGGTCAGGACATTTTTCTACCGAAAAATTTACAAATTTAGCCTGAAGGGGGTCGGGGGGGGGGGGGGAGCTTAGCTTGAAGGGAGTCTGGGGGGAGATGCCAAGATAGATAGATAGATAGATATGGGAGAGAGAGAGAGAGAGTTAATGTGTGCAGGTGTGTGTGTATATAAGCCAGTGTTTTGAGTGCAGCAGGTTTGTAAAGGTCAGAGGTAGGACTGGTGCAGGTGTAGGACAGAGGTCGACCTGTGTGTGTGTGTGTGTGTGTGAGAGAGAGAGAGTGAGTGAGTGTGTGAGTATCCATCAAGCTAAAAACATCCCCCAGACTACCTTCAGACTAAATTTGTACATTTTTCGGTAGAAAAGAATTTCCGGCGAAGCCGGATTTCTCCAAAGAATGCTGGCTCGCTATCGCTCACCAGGACATTCCATATATCCTTCCTAATCTAAATAAAATCGTCTAATAATAGCCAGAAAATAGAAAACGAAATGCGTCACCGGATCTTGAAAGGGTTAACTTTACGAAACTTAACCCCTTAATTACCAGGGACGTCATTTTCTACCATATGCTAGCAACTAATAGACGTCTTTTCCGTGGATTGACCTCCCTACTGCCAACCTAGAAGTTGGCAGATTGGGAGCCAAAGCGTCACATTTTTCCCTTGCCCCTCAACTTTTCCTTCATAATTGCTGAGGGGCACAGGGCCTTGGGTGGCGCTTTGGTTTCCCGGGCATTTCCGCACCCTCCTCAGCTCCCTGCCTTGGAGTGGCTTCGGTCACCCGGGCTTTGTTAGTGGTAAGCAAGGAGGGTTTTGTGGGGGCGCTCGTTTATGGCCTTGGCCTTGCTCAAGACCTTGAGGCTGTTCGGCCAGACAGCCTGGGGAACAACAACAACAACAACAACAACTAATAGACGACTGCATTCAGCTTAGGAAGGACCTCTAGCAATAATAAGGCTTCAAACTATCTCAATCACTAACCCTTTTAACTACCACAGATCCTTCCTAAGCTGCATAATATCGTCTAAATATAGCTAGAATAAAATATAACACACGTCGCTGGTACTCAAAGGGTTAAAATTTCAAGCTGCCAGACTAAAATTGCCCGGAAAAAATTGACTGGATAATCGTTCGTGTGATACCGTTTTCAAAGGGTGCTTTTCTAACCCTTCTATCAGCTTCCAATCTAGATAGATATACTGTATAGAGAGAGGGAGAGAGAGAGAGAGAGAGAGAGAGTTTATGGGAATAGGGTATATGTTTTGGTCGTTTATTAATTATATATATATATATATATATATATATATATATATATATATATATATATATATGTATATATATATATATATATATATATATATATATATATATATATATATATATATATATATATATAGTATATATATTTACATATATATATATATATAAATATATACTGTATATATATACTGTATATATACCGTATATATTTGTTTTTTAAGTTTCATCGCTAGACCTCCATCATGCTTAATAACACCCCCTAGACCCTTCAAGATAGATTTGTAAATTTTTCGGTATAAAAATGTCCCGGCTGAAGGCCGGTTTCTCTTAAAATTAGAGGCTTGCTACCGCTCGCCAGCAAAAAATCGACAGCTAAATGGCACGAAAGGTCTTAATATTGACAAAGGAATGGGGTGAAAGGTCTTAAAATCGCCAAACTAATAGGGCAAACGTCTTATAATCTCCAAACAAATGGGGCTAACCATGAGGGAGAAGGGGGGGGCTGGCAGACAAGCGACCCCTCTCCCTTTACCGACCTGGGCAGGGGAACCAAAATAGGAGTAATTGCGTAGCGTCGATAACCCATGATCGTATCTCGCATGGTGGGGGAGAGAGAGAGAGAATGAATGTGTGTGTGTGAGTGAGAGTGAGTGAGAGATAGAGATAATGAGAGTGAGAGGGAGAGGGAGAAGAGAGAGAGAGGGGGGGGGAGTGAGAGAGAGAGAGAGAGTGTGTGTGTGTGAGTGAAAGTGAGTGATTGCTAGAGAGAGATAGTGAGTGTGTGAGAGAGAGAGAGAGATTACAGCAATAATATAATTTTGGCATATAACTTTGTAAACATTGTCTCTGGAGCTAAGTAATTTGGTCCCAAATTATTATCGTGTTCCTGTAAGAGGGGAAAGGTTTTATTTATTGGTTGATGTCTTCATTTATTGATTATTTATTTAGTTTCCTACCCAGACCTCCATCAAGCATAAAAACACACACCCCAGATCCCCCTTCTAGATAAAACACACACCCCAGATCCCCCTTCTAGATAAAACACACACCCCAGATCCCCCTTCTAGATAAAACACATACCCCAGATCCCCCTTCTAGATAAAACACATACCCCAGATCCCCCTTCTAGATAAAACACATACCCCAGATCCCCCTTCTAGATAAAACACATACCCCAGATCCCCCTTCTAGATAAAACACATACCCCAGATCCCCCTTCTAGATAAATGTGTACATTGTTCGGTGACCGTCTAGGGCGATACATAATAGACATAAGAGACACATAGAACAAATATATCAAGCACCCAACATCTCCAAGCTTCAGTCGATAATCTCAGGGCCTCGTAAGAGTTACAGGCTACTGAACAGCCTACAGTCCAGAGTTTGAGACTAGAACAAAAATTAAACATCATATTATCACCAATTAACTTACAAATAAACCTAATTAATTATATCAATGAAACTACTGACTACATAAATATTAGGGTACTCCAAGAATTCGAACCTAGGATACTCACACCGAAATTCAGCGCACTAACCATTACGCTACCATGACAGAATAAGAATTAATGCACTAACCTGGGTATCGTCACAGAGGGTAATGTTGAGCTCCGTCCCGGCGCAGTCCATCACGGAGTTTTTGGGCTGAGGAGAATCGCAGCGCCGGCGGGAGATACGATGTCCTGAGAAAACACCAAACACACCCATTAGTTTCAAGTCTGGAGGTACAGTCGCGCTAATAAGTCATGGCTCCGCTGCCATTACGTTTGGCTTGCTCTGTGCTGTATTAATGTCTGTCAGATGTTGAATAGGGTGGGTAAGTGTAGGAACATGTTTGTATATTTCACTCGATATGCAGACATGAAGGTTAGAATTATTGCCGATACCAATTATTGATCAAAACATACTTGGTGCCGAGACATCACTTATTAGCGCGATTGTACAGTCGGCCAAATAAGTGATATCTCGGCACCTATTTTAACACTTTCAGTACCGGTGACGACTCTTTTGTTTGATTACAGCTACCTCTACACGATTTAATGAAACATGGGACGGATACATAGTAGCTAAAAGAATGAATTAAGATAGTCTGTAACCTTTGAATTGGTATACCTCCTTCCTAAGCTGAATAAAAAGGGCGTCAAAGTGGAGCAAGTATGGTAGAAGACTGGAATGAATACGTAACCTACCCCGTTCTTAATTAAGGGGAGACTGACCGTTTGTTTGGTCAATTAATTCATTTATTCATAAAGAAAATCGGGTAATGATAACCAAAATATGGTGAAAATTACGTATTGGTGGTGAAGGGGTTAAGGGGAGGTTTATTGGTGGTGAAGGGGTTAAGGGGAGGTTTATTGGTGGTTAAGGGGAGGTTTATTGGTGGTGAAGGGGTTAAGGGGAGGTTTATTGGTGGTGAAGGGGTTAAGGGGAGGTTTATTGGTGGTGAAGGGGTTAAGGGGAGGTTTATTGGTGGTTAAGGGGAGGTTTATTGGTGGTGAAGGGGTTAAGGGGAGGTTTATTGGTGGTGAAGGGGTTAAGGGGAGGTTTATTGGTGGTTAAGGGGAGGTTTATTGGTGGTGAAGGGGTTAAGGGGAGGTTTATTGGTGGTGAAGGGGTTAAGGGGAGGTTTATTGGTGGTGAAGGGGTTAAGGGGAGGTTTATTGGTGGTGAAGGGGTTAAGGGGAGGTTTATTGGTGGTGAAGGGGTTAAGGGGAGGTTTATTGGTGGTGAAGGGGTTAAGGGGAGGTTTATTGGTGGTGAAGGGGTTAAGGGGAGGTTTATTGGTGGTGAAGGGGTTAAGGGGAGGTTTATTGGTGGTGAAGGGGTTAAGGGGAGGTTTATTGGTGGTGAAGGGGTTAAGGGGAGGTTTATTGGTGGTGAAGGGGTTAAGGGGAGGTTTATTGGTGGTGAAGGGGTTAAGGGGAGGTTTATTGGTGGTGAAGGGGTTAAGGGGAGGTTTATTGGTGGTGAAGGGGTTAAGGGGAGGTTTATTGGTGGTGAAGGGGTTAAGGGGAGGTTTATTGGTGGTGAAGGGGTTAAGGGGAGGTTTATTGGTGGTGAAGGGGTTAAGGGGAGGTTTATTGGTGGTGAAGGGGTTAAGGGGAGGTTTTTAGTGAGTTTCATAGACTTCCATTAAGCTTGAAATTACACCCCCTTGACCCCCTTTCAAAATAAATTTGTAAATTTTTCGGTAGAAAGATTTCCCGGCCGAAGGCCGGTTCCTCTTAAATTACAGGCTCGCTATCGCTCGCCAGGAAAAAATCGACACCTAAATGACACGAAAGGTCTTAAAAGTGAAATAAATGGGGTGAAAGTTCTTAAAATCGCCAAACTAATGGGGCGAACGTCTTAAAATCTCAAAAGCAATGGGGCTAAACAAGAGGGAGAAAGGGGTAAAGAAAACAATCCCTCAAGTGGAAAAGTCCCCTTAAGCTGATATCACACGAACACTTTTTCCCTCCATTTATCCTCAACACTGGTCTGGCAGCTTATGAGGTTAACATTTACAATATATAGGTTTATCTATAGGTTTATCTATCAGCAGTATAGGTTTATCTATCAGCAGTTTAGGTTTATCTATCAGCAGTTTAGGTTTATCTATCAGCAGTTTAGGTTTATCTATCAGCAGTTTAGGTTTATCTATCAGCAGTTTAGGTTTATCTATCAGCAGTTTAGGTTTATCTATCAGCAGTTTAGGTTTATCTATCAGCAGTTTAGGTTTATCTATCAGCAGTTTAGGTTTATCTATCAGCAGTTTAGGTTTATCTATCAGCAGTTTAGGTTTATCTATCAGCAGTTTAGGTTTATCTATCAGCAGTTTAGGTTTATCTATCAGCAGTTTAGGTTTATCTATCAGCAGTTTAGGTTTATCTATCAGCAGTTTAGGTTTATCTATCAGCAGTATAGGTTTATCTATCAGCAGTTTAGGTTTATCTATCAGCAGTATAGGTTTATCTATCAGCAGTATAGGTTTATCTATCAGCAGTTTAGGTTTATCTATCAGCAGTATAGGTTTATCTATCAGCAGTTTAGGTTTATCTATCAGCAGTATAGGTTTATCTATCAGCAGTTTAGGTTTATCTATCAGCAGTATAGGTTTATCTATCAGCAGTATAGGTTTATCTATCAGCAGTATAGGTTTATCTATCAGCAGTCTCGTTTTCGATACCAGTGGCAAATATTCTACAAGTGTGGCCAGAAAAGGGTGACTATCGATGGTTGACTATACTGGGCTTCTTTTCAACTGGCGATAAATTGAATCCCTTAGCAGCTCATTTCTCGATACTTAAGGGGAGATCTCCACTTGAGGGATTTTTTTCTTGACCCCTTTCTCCCTCATGTTTAGCCCCATTTCTGTTGATATTATAAAACGTTTGCCCCATTAGTTTAGCGATTTTAAGAACTTTCACCCCATATTAAGACCTTTCGTGCAATTCAGGTGTCGATTTTATCCTGGCGAGCGATAGCGAGCCTGTAATTTAAGAGGAACCGGCCTTCGGCCGGGACATTTTTCTACCGAAAAATGTACACATTTATCTTGAAAGGGACTCAAGGGGGTGTAATTTTAAGCTTGATGGAGGTCTAGGGAACAAACTAAATACCTCCCCTTAAGAAGATACAAAAAGCACAATACAACTAAATACAGTAATCACACGAAAACCACCTGTCTATACCTGTCTATGCCTCTCCTACACCTGTCTATACCTGGCTGTCCTATACCTGTCTATGCCTCTCCTACACCTGTCTATACCTGGCTGTCCTATACCTGTCTATGCCTCTCCTACACCTGTCTATACCTGGCTGTCCTATACCTGTCTATGCCTCTCCTATATCTGTCTATACCTGGCTGTCCTATACCTGTCTATGCCTCTCCTACACCTGTCTATACCTGGCTGTCCTATACCTGTCTATGCCTCTCCTACACCTGTCTATACCTGGCTGTCCTATACCTGTCTATGCCTCTCCTACACCTGTCTATACCTGGCTGTCCTATACCTGTCTATGCCTCTCCTATATCTGTCTATACCTGGCTGTCCTATACCTGTCTATGCCTCTCCTACACCTGTCTATACCTGGTTGTCCTATACCTGTCTATGCCTCTCCTATATCTGTCTATACCTGGCTGTCCTATACCTGTCTATGCCTCTCCTACACCTGTCTATACCTGGCTGTCCTATACCTGTCTATGCCTCTCCTACACCTGTCTATACCTGGCTGTCCTATACCTGTCTATGCCTCTCCTATATCTGTCTACACCTGGCTGTCCTATACCTGTCTATGTCTCTCCTACACCTGTCTATACCTGGCTGTCCTATACCTGTCTATGCCTCTCCTACACCTGTCTATACCTGGCTGTCCTATACCTGTCTATGCCTCTCCTACACCTGTCTATACCTGGCTGTCCTATACCTGTCTATGCCTCTCCTACACCTGTCTATACCTGGTTGTCCTATACCTGTCTATGCCTCTCCTACACCTGTCTATACCTGGCTGTCCTATACCTGTCTATGCCTCTCCTACACCTGTCTATACCTGGCTGTCCTATACCTGTCTATACCTCTCCTATACCTGTCTCCTCCATCAGAGTGTCCTGTCGATATATCCCTCGTCTGCCTTCCCTCCCTACCTACCTCGTCATCCTGCTGTCTCTGCCTCCCTGTTTGTTGCATCTCTCACTCTCTCTCTCTCTCTCTCACACACAAAATCGCTCTCTCTCTCTCTCTCTCACACACACACACACACACAATCGTACTCTCACTCTCACTCACTCTCTCTCTCTCTCTGACAGGTCATGAGACACACAGGTCATGAGGCACACAGGTCATGATGTACACAGGTCATGAGGCACACAGGTCATGATACACACAGGTCATAAGGTACACAGGTCATGAAACACACAGGTCATGAGACACACAGGTCATGAGACACACAGGTCATAAGGTACACAGGTCATGAAACACACAGGTCATGAGACACACAGGTCATGAGGCACACAGGTCATGAAACACACAGGTCATGAAACACACAGGTCATGAAACAGACAGGTCATGATACACACAGGTCATGAAACACACAGGTCATGAGACACACAGGTCATGAGACACACAGGTCATAATGTACACAGGTCATGAAACATACAGGTCATGAAACACACAGGTCATGAAACACACAGGTCATAAGGTACACAGGTCATAAGGCACACAGGTCATGAGGCACACAGGTCATGAAACACACAGGTCATGAAACACACAGGTCATGAGACACACAGGTCATGAGACACACAGGTCATGAGACACACAGGTCATGATACACACAGGTCATGAGACACACAGGTCATGAGGCAAACAGAGAGAGAGAAACAGATCACTAAGGGGGGTGACCTTCTTTTTTTCTCTCCTGTTCTCTCTTTCTCTGGCTTGTATCCATTCGGCCCAATTCAGCCTACTGTTTTAAGACGTTTATCCCCATCCAAGTGTCGATTTCTTCCTGGCGAGCGATAGTGAGCCATCATTGTATGGAGAAGTCCGGCTTCGCCGGAGAAATGTTTCTATCGAAAAATGTACAAGTTTAGCCTGCTGTCAAAAACATTTTCTATAACATACTGGCTCGATACCGCTTGCCAGGAAACGATTGACACCTGGATGGGAATAAACGTCTTAAAACAGTAGGCTGAATGGGGCCGAATGGATACAACCCAGAGAGAGAGAGAGAGGGAGAGAGAGAAATAACGAGATGGGCCCTCGTAAAAAAGCAGACAGAGAGAGGAAAAGAGGTCATGAGGCAGACAGAGCAGCAGACAAAACAACTGGAGAATGTGAGGCAGTACTGCAGGAAAGACTAAAAGTGGAAAGTGTGTGTGTGTGTGTGTTAATTAAGAGCAACAATGGTATCTACCCACCCTAGGAGAGAGGGTGTGTATGTGTGGGTGGCTGTATTTTGTTTTGTTTTGTTTTGTTTTTCTTTGTGTGTGGGGGGGGGGGAGGGAGGTTGTATATGTGTGTGTGTGTGTGTGTGCGTGTTGTGTGTATGTGTGTGCTGTATGTGGGTGTGTTTGTGTGTGTGTGTTGCAGTGGAAGGACAAGTGAAGTTTATAGCCTCACTGGAAGTGTTCCTATTCTTTACTTGAATACATTCGTGAAGAGAAGTTGGTGTCATACATTATCTATGTGAAAGAAGGAGTTGACAGACGAATAGAAAGACAAATTCAAGTACTCTACATTGGAGTCAGGTTGCCTGGACACATGGAGCTTGAAGGAGTTTTTAACTTATATAAAGTGAGAAGGATAAGCTATTCCCAAAGTTACTTGTAGAATTGAAGACAGACTAAACAAAATTTGGTTCACTATTAGGTTAAAGATACTATAATACTATACATAATACTATCTTGGCAAGAATTACAATTGAGATGCGACAGGAAAAAGAAGTGCCAAATATTCCTCTCCAGCACCAAACCACAACCAGCACCACCTCAACAACACCACTACGCATTGCTTCCATAAATACACAATGTAATGTGGAACGGCGCCCCCAAGCAGCCCAGCATCGTCAAGGAAAGGGGATGAAGGAAACTGAAGAAAACAAGGTCCAAGCAAAAACAGATAACTATGATAAAAACCTAGTGATCATAGAAAACCAGAGTCCCCCAGTGATCATTGAAAACCAAAATAATGGAAGAGACTACACTAGCCATTTTGATACACACGTGGCCCACAGTGAATGTATGCAAAGTGAATATCAAAGCCTTCCGTGTGCCCCTATACTCATTAGTGAATCAAACCGTGCTAGAATAAAGAAGCCTATCCACCATTCCTCCCAAATAAATACTCTCAATAACCCCAGCATAAATCACCATAACCAAGACAATGTCATAGTAGACTATTCTCAAATAACCAGTCTAAATATTTCTCAATTGCCCCTACCACCCCAAATTCATGATCAAAGGCTTCCCATCTCATCCACACGCAAGATAAAAAGAATAAACAAAGTTAGTGCGACCGGCTCTATAAGAAAATAAACAATAGCAGAGGCTCACACATGTCCCTCTTGCCTCAGAGCCCGGTCTCCTTGATGCCAACCAAATCAGAGTCACTATGCGCGTTGAGCATAGAAAAAGCAAGCCTTCAGCCCGCAGGTTCAAATACCATTCTGGGTTTGGAAATACCAACCAAAGGTAAAAGTAAAGGTGAGGAACATCTACTGGATTGCATTCGTATATAAGAAGCCCAGTAGATAGTTCTCTTGCAAACCACGTTTTATGCGAGCTTGCAAAAGAAACCCTAGACTTCTCACAGACCAGCCACTCAAGTCTTTCTCAAGAATCTGTGTTTAATCACAGTACTGAGATTGATTTATTGGTTGAGACGCTCAGATGCCCTTTGATCAGAGCATATTAGGTGACTCTAGTACTTTTGATGCAAGCGTAGATTACCTTTTTCAGACTTCATTTGCATCACTGTACTCGTTCGAAGTTCCAAATAGTTTGCCTTTGTCTTATCCGCCTATGTCTGTTAATACCCTCAGTATTCCAAGTGTAGGGGATTCTGTATCTTCCATTAGACTCAACGCAGATCGTGACCAAGTGTGTGTCGAGCCAAGGAAAGAAAGAGAGAGAGACGATCGTGCCCTGCAGCTGTTCGGGCCGAACCTACCTAGGGTGTGTGAAGCCCTAGGCCCTGTAGTAAAACGTGCCGAGACAACTACAGCTACACCAGTGCACCATATTCACTCTACTAGTGCCTTCTCTCTCTACATAAATAATTTAAGTGTTCCTTATGTTCGGATTAGGTAACGATGATTGTTGTGAGGGTCTAGACCAAGGTATGATCAGGTTCACTCAATATTAACGAAATGCAAGAAGATTTTTCATTCTTCCCTCTTTCCATTATTACCAGTTGCTCCATTGCGGGAGAACATATACACTAGTATCAGGCGGAAAACGTTTATATACTTTTACGAGTATAGGCTCCTATATTTGTTAAGGTTGAAATATACAAAGGTTATTCGGGGAATAAATACATACATATTACACGTCAACTTGAACGCTTACTCAGATCTTAGTTTATACGCTACGCTACGTATCATCAGGGTACAAGTCCAATAGTGATGAGTTCAAGTCGCGAGTAATTTACTTCTTAGTCACATATTTATGACTATTATATTTATTACAAATTTATGAGTTTCTAATTCATATTTATGACCGAGTTTATTTCATTTAATTATCTGTTCAAGTCGCTTACTTATTGTTCACTTAGATATCAAGTACTGTCTATTGTCCATACTCATCAGTGCTACGCTATTTACCTCGCAGTAACTATTATCTAGTACTGTCTATTGTCCATACTCATCAGTGCTACGCTATTTACCTCGCAGTAACTATTATCTATACTTTTGCCAAGCCATATTCGAGAGCTTGTATATTTATATCAGGACTTTATTTATTGTGATTTGAGACTTATCATCTCTTATGTTATTCTTTGTCTGTTCAATTGTAACGCTATTATTCTGTTTATATGAATGTTATGAATATTGTTCCAGAGACATATTGAGATTGTACCCTAGTTGTTAAGGAATAAAAAGTGTAAAACCGCTTGTGTGTATTCTGTGTCCATTGCTTATTACTGAAGTATTGTATATAGAGCTAAGGCTAATCTTTGCCCAGTAGAGAGGCATTTCAATTGGCGACTTGCGAGTTTCGTTCTATAAGGAAGTTGGAGTTATATACATCGATATTTAGCAGAATAAACAGCTACAATACGATTTTAGTAATGATAAAAATACATAAAACCAAATTCAACATACTAATTATCCCTCAGAAACCTACATAATTACTATATTTGTGTTTAATATCGATGTAGACAGGCCGAGCTTCCTTATAAATCGAAACTCACAAATGGTCAATTGATGATTAGCGCAGATTCCTAAGGTGGAAATCGCATTCAGTCTATATCACGTTTTATTATAAACGTGGCATAACATTTCAGTACTGTTTGGGTAAGTGAGTGGGTGTTGATTTAGTTAATAAAGTTTCCATGCCAAGTCTTCCTATACATTTGTGGTAATATTTGGTTGCCTTCATGGATGGGATAGTCAAGTATGGCATGAGCTGTTCAGTCAATGTCTGGTAGATTGCTCTATTTCTATTAATTTCACTCCAACACCAAACATCTCGCAATGTAATTAATGAAAGCATGTGATCCGCCGGGATTCGAACCTGTGTTACCGCATACAAATTTTAAGTACTCTAACCATGACACCATGAAGACAGTTATAAGTATAGCACATGACTACGGTTAAAGCTCGGTTCACACATGCACGAATTAACGTCACGTCCGTCCCCGACCAAGAAAATAGGCAGGACGGCATCAATCTGGAGGCCCCATGTGGCCACGATGGCCACTAGGGCCGTTCCAACGTTTTTTTGCCGCCGTTCTCATTCCGTTAATCGTCGTCTAAACGCCGCCAGTCATCGTCTAGACGCCGCCAGGCTGCGTCTAGACGACGACTGCTCCCGTGTGTCCGTGTGTGTCCTGTGGGTGTCCCCGACATAACACGTTTTCTGGCAGTTGCCCCGACCCACACGGACCATTTTATGCTGCACAAAGAGGACGCCGCCTAGGCACGGCGAATTAAGGGGTCGGGGACGGACGGGACGTTAATTCGTGCGTGTGTGAACCGAGCTTAATATCCATTTATTGAATACTGGACATATATGTACGTACTACACCCAACTGTGCTTATAAATAGCCTAATGGTTAAGTGAGAGAAAAGAATTTTAATGGGGCACAGATCATATAGACCGACCTCGCACCGAAATATCCCTGAACCTAATGATATTCTATTTTTATTAATTTCACTCCAACACCAAACACCTCCCAATAAAATCAATGAAAGCATGTGATCCACAGGGATTCGGACCTGGGTTACCACATACAGATTTTAAACACTAACCATTACACCATCAAGACAGTTATAAGTACAGCCAAAACAGCAGTGTTGTCTAACCTGTTGCTCCTACGACACAGCCGGATGTACAGCCCCCCTCCTGCCAGGGTCCCCACCCCCCGTCCACCACCTCAGGAGCCTCGCTGCCCCAGGGTACACACTTGCCCCCGCGGCACCACTGGGGGGGGAGGAAAGAAAGGGTTATTACTGGAGATGGCGCCCGGAAAACAAATCTCCCTGCATATGTACGAGGAACTAGACCCGTTTTGATTATAAGATAGATTAAGTTAAGTTTAGTTTAGTTTAGTTTAGTTTAGTTTAGTTTAGTTTAGTTTAGTTTGTAGTTTAGTTTAGTTTAGCTTGGTTCAGCCTTGTTTAGTTTAGCCTAGTTCAGTTTAGTTTAGCTTAGTTTAGCTTAGTTTGGTTTAGTTTAATTTAGTTTAGCTTAGTTTAATTTAGTTTAGCTTACTTTAGTTTAATTTAGTTTAGTTGAGCTTGGTTTAGTTTAATTTAGTTTAGTTTGGTTTGGTTTAGTCTGGCTTGGCTTGGCTTGGTTTGTTTTAGTTTAGTTTGGTTTGGTTTGGTTTAGTTTGGCTTGTTTTGGTTAGGTTAGGTCAAATCAAGTGAAGTTAAGTTAGGTTAGGTTAGGCTGATTTACATTATGTTCGTGACTGTACATTAACAACATACAATCCTGGCCCAATATGAATTCTCGAACTCCAAAATGAACCTCCAAAATGAAAAATATTAGGTAAATAATTAAAGAAAAGATTCGATTATGTTCGGGATAGCTTCGAAAACATAGACCCTAACTTATGGCGTTGAGTGTACAGTCTTGAGCCATAATACCTGCACGCCCATTTGAATATTCATTTAGTTAGTTAAAATAGGACTTAACTATCAACCCTTTTGGATTATTAAGCCAGCACCCTGTAATTATTTGGGATTATTAAGCCAGCACCCTGTAAGTCAAGAATAACATCAATTGGGTGTGCAGGTATTATGGCTCATGAATTGACCTCGGGGGCTGGTTTAAGGGAGCCCACCTCGCTTTTTTTTCTTTTTCTCTCCCTCTCTCTCTTTGGCTTGTATCCATTCGGCCCCATTCAGCCTACTATTTTAAGACGTTTACCCCCATCCAGGTGTCAATATTTTCCTGGCGAGTGGGAGCGAGCCAGCATATACAGTACAGTATATATATATTTTTGTTTTGACAGCAAGCTAAATTTGTACATTTTTCGGTAGAAAAATGTCTCCGGCGAAGCCGGATTTCTTCATACAATGTTGGATACAAGCCAGGGAAATAGAGAAAAATAGAGAAAGATTTAAACAAAAACGATGACCCCCTTAAGATGTTCGAAGAGTCAAAAAGACCCTGAATATCTGTCCCCAAATGTACTGTTGACTCTGACCTTGATTGTGACCTTTACTTTGACCTTGACCTAGACTGTGACCTTGACATACCTTTTGACCTCCACAATGCGTTCCCTCTAGGGCGGGTCCGGACAGGTAGGTGGAGATGCGGTGCGGAGAGACACAGGTGACCGTCGAGCACACATCCTGCGGAATGAACCACTCTCAATAAGGGCCGGAACCTATAGCGTAAAGATGGATAGAGGCGAAAGAGTGACGTCACATATTTGAAAATAGTGATTCGCACGTTCGAGAGATGGCAGCACGATCGCAAAGGAAAATGGGAGGGTCCCTATTAATTCGTAATAATCCCTACCTTGTACTAATAACCGTAAGGTCTGATCTTGAATAAGAAAACCATGAAAAGTGAGGAAGCTCTAAAAAAAGGCTGTCTGGAGCGCCGTCATTAGGATATGTGAATGGAACCGCACCTCGTGTGGAGAACTCGGTTTTTACATTATATATATATTCGCTTCCAGAGATATACTTCTATAATTGGAAATAGGTGAAGTCCAAAAACATTTATGAGTGGGCTAGAGACTGTGGCACCCGAGTGTACAGTCGGCCTAATAAGTGATGTCTCGGCACCAATTATATTTTGATCAATTATTGGTATCAGCAATATTTACACATGATTTCTGATTTTTGAGTGAGATATACAAACTAGGTTCCTACACTTACCCACCCTATTCAATATCTGACAAACATTAATACAGCACAGAGCGAGCCAAACGTAATGACAGCTGAGACATGACTTATTAGCGCGACCTTACATGTGACTAACCTGTATGGTAGCGAGGTCCGCCAGTTCCCCATCCAGGTCCCTGAGGTATAGTTGGCACTGGGCCGTGGCATCCCATCGCTGGCCCGGCAGCTCCTTGTGTACCATATGGTCCCACCCAGCGGCCTCACCCCCCAACTTACCGGGACTCTCAAGTAGGCACCCTCCTCTGTCAAGGGTGGGTGGCACAGTTATACTCTGTTCATATTAAGTAGACCAAAACTCTTGAACAATAACCTCCATAGCTCACAAACGACTAGAGTAATCGAGCTAATATTTCACATTGATGGTGGAATTGCATTCTAATGTTCAAAGGGCTAATTGGTCCTCTCACTTTTGTAGTTGTAGCTTCTCCCTGGCGCAGGTGGACCATGTGGTGGCACCCTTCAGACCCCGGCCGGCTGCCATGATGAACCCGTTGCTGGCACATGTGTTGCTCACCCCATCGTGACGTAGACCCAGGCTACAGAACGGAGGAGCTAGATTAAGGGGGTAGTGGCTATTTTTTGGTCGATTTTTGTATTTATTTATGTATTTTATAGGCTGTGTTTGTAGGGGTACATCACAGGAAGAAGCGCTACACTAGAGTAAAGGGACCTCTACCAAGGAAGAAGTCCGAAATTAAGACATTTGTATGCATAGTATGCAAAGGCGAGCTTGTATTCAATGACCGACTCCAGAGTGTCAACTTTGGCAAAGAGGCACTGGAGATGGTGGACAAGTTTTGCTACTTGGGTAACACTATCTCTGTCGGTATTGGGGCTGAGGCCGCCACTAAAGCCAGAATAAGATGCGGCTGAGGAAAGTTTTGAGAACTTTTACCACTACTCACCATGAGAAGACTCCCTCTACCCTTGAAGGGAAAGGTATACACTTCATGCGTTAGAAGACTCCCTCTACCCTTGAAGGGAAAGGTATACACTTCATGCGTTAGAAGTGCAAAAACATATGCTTAAAAAACGTGGCCTGTCAAAGCGGATGATATCAACAGAATGGAACGCAATGAGATGAGAATGGTGAGATGGATGTGTGGTACCAAACTGCAAGATAGGATATATAGTGAAGAGCTAAGGAGAAGGTTATGTATCAAGAGTATCAGTGATGAGATGCGTACTAGTAGGCTTGGATGGTTTGGACATGTGGAGAGGATGGATGAACAAAGCTGGGTGAAAAGATGCAGGTTCATGAATGTGGAGGGAGCTACACCAAGGGGCGGACCAAGAAAGACGTGTGATCGGACTTTGCGGTCTGATCTTAAATCAAAGAACCTGACAAGTGAGGCAGCTCTTAACAGGGCTGCCTGGAACACCGCCATTAGGACGTGAGACCAGAACCGCATTGTGTGTAGAGCACTCAGTCTGTAACCCCTTGAAGCTCTGACGCGTTTTAGCAGTTTATTTTGGCTATCATTAGACGATTATATGCAGCTTAGGAAGGATCTGTGGGTATTAAAACGGTACAGACTAGCTCAATCAACCCTCTGATTTCCATATACCCTTCCTAATCTGAATAAAATCGTCTAATAATTACCAGAAAACAGAAAAGAAATGCGTATTGGAGCTTGAAAGGGTTAAATGTGTGTATATAAATGTATGTAGGGAGGGTGGCCTGTTTGTGTTGGGGGGGGGGGGGCTCTGTCTTTATCGGGGGTCTTTGTTTGCAGAGGGGGGCTGTGTGTGTAGGTAGTGGGGGGGGGGGGGGGGGGGGGGGCTATTGTTTTCATTCACAGCCAAATGATTGTTGCTTCTGGTGTCCAATAGAAGGCCTGTAGTAGGAGCAGTCTCGGCCATCTATATATTTGGACGCCATTTTGGTAACCTAATTATCAAACAGCGGGGTAAGATTGTGTATGTTTTACCTTATAGATCCAAAACTTAACCCTTTGAAGATTATGATGCATTTTGACGGTTTATGCTGGCCATCATTAGACGATTATATACAGTTTAGGAAGGCTTTGTGGGATATATAGGGTAAAGACTATGGCAATTAACCCTCTGACTTCCATATATACCCTTTCTAATCTGAATAAAGTCGTCTAATAACAGCCAGATAACAGAAATGCTTAATCCGATCTTGAATGGGTTAAACTACATTATAATCATGTACCAAAATTACTGAATGTTTATTATGGATATCGGCTATCTTGAGACTGGAAATTACTGAATGTTTATTATGGATATCGGCTATCTTGAGACTGGAAATTACTGAATGTTTATTATGGATATCGGCTATCTTGAGACTGGAAATTACTGAATGTTTATTATGGATATCGGCTATCTTGAGACTGGAAATTGGCAAATGACAATAGTGGTACCGAAATGGCGGAGGTTGGCCGAGTTTTGGTTCCACGTTTGCTTCATCGTAACGTATTGTGTTGTATTGTCTCGTATTGTTCCGTATCGTCTCGTATTGTTCCGTATTGTTTCGTATCGTCTCGTATTATTCCGTATTGTTCCGTATCGTCTCGTATTGTGTTGTATCGTCTCGTATTGTTCCGTATTGTTCCGTATCGTCTCGTATTGTTCCGTATTGTGTCGCAGTTCAAGGTCTCTTCCTTTTACAAACACACCATTGTTTTGTTGGCAATTGTGTTCAACTTCCATCAATCTCTTTTTATGATACGTGGCGGATGTATCATGTTCGCCTACTTAACACACACACACGCACACACACGCACACGCACACACATACACACTCACACTTACACACACACACATACACACACACATACACACACACACCCACTCACACTTACACACGCACACACACACACACACACATTAAAATAATGTGTTCGTATTGTGAAAATGCATGTTCAAACACGATAAAATATAATTTAGTTTGTTGTTAGACTATCCCATGCAATAGCTGCATTAAGGGGGGGTCACCTGCTTTTGTTTATCTTTCTCTCCTGTTCTCTCTTTCTCTGACTTGTATCCATTTGGCCCCATTCAGCCAACTGTTTTAAGACGTTTATCCCCATCCAGGTGTCAATATTTTCTGGCGAGTGGTAGCGAGCCAGCATATATATATTTTTGTTTTGACAGCAAGCTAAATTTGTACATTTTTCGATATAAAAAGTCTCCGGCAAAGCCGGATTTCTCCATACAATGCTGGCTCGCTATCGCTCGCCAGGAAGTAAATCGACACCTGGATGGGGATAAACGTCTTAAAACAGTTGGCTGAATGGGGCCGAATGGATACAAGCCAGGGAAAGAGAGAAAAGGAGAGAGAAAATAAAAAAAAACGGTGACCGGTAAAGGAGGCCAACAAGACCAAATAGGAGGAGGTCGTAGGCACCAGTTGAACAGGGCAGTACTTCCGAAGCGTGCTATAGGTGGCTGATAAGGATAGCTGGAACTCCTGTTTCATCACCTGGCCTCACCTGCTGATTTATTCCGTTTTGTAAACACAGAAAGCAACTCCTGTGTGCCCGAAAACAGAAACATTATCTATCTTTTATTACACCATCATTTCACTACGCCACTAGCATATTCATATTTGTTTTCACCAAAACCACCAATTAATTTACAAATAAACATAACTAGTTAAATCAATGATAGTAATGATGACCTGTTTAACATCTTTCTAACGAGCTAGAGGACTCCTTTCATATAGTATTACATACCACACTATCTTTTCAAAATTCTACTGGGATGGTTCAATTGCGACCTGCCTCAGAGTCCCCAGGGGAAGGGACCATAAATGCCCCCATCAATTGACCACTTGCGAGTTTCAGGCAATAAGGAAGTTGGAGCAGAAAACATCGATATTAAATAGAAATGCAATAATAATGTAGGTTTCTGATGGATAAATGGTATATTGGGTTGGGTTTTATGTATTAATATATATACTACGACCATATTTTTGCTCGTAATTCTGCTAAATTTCGATGTCTACAGCTCCAACTTCCTTATAGAACGAAACTCGCAAGTCGGCAATTTGACTCTTACTGGTGACGACTCTTCACAATGTCCTGGACCACTGCCAGGTACTCTCGCTATCAACTTCTGTGACATTCCTGGCCTTTCCTCTAACTTACACTCTGTGGAATATCATTTTTCCTCTGCCAAACCTGCTCTTCCTTTCCTTATCGAAGCCCAGTTGTTTGAGGAAACTAACAGCAAACCCTTCTCTGTATCCTCATACTATTTATATCCTGTTTCAAGCAAAAAGTGGATGTATGTATGTATGTGCGCAACAATCTTACTTGCTCCCGTGTTTCCAACTTTGACTAATGAATTCTCAACTCTGGCTAAAGGTATCTTTCAAACTAAATTGATATGCGCTGTTTTGTCTCCCCTAATTCTACTGATTATACAAAATTCTTCGACAATACTTCTAAAGTGGAACATATTTTATCCCCCTTCTGAAATCTCCATCTAGGCCAATTTCAATGTTCACCACCGCCAATGGTTCTCCTCTCATTTCATTGACCAACCTAGCGAACAAGCCTACATCTTTTCTATCCTAAATGACCTAGAGCAGTTAGGTCAGCACCCTACTTGTATCCCTGACCGCCTAGGAGATCAGCCCAACATTCTTGGGCCTCTAACCTCTAATCCTTCTGCTTACTCTGTAAATCTGTTCTCTTCAATGGGCTCCTCAAATCATAACCTTATCTCTGTTACCTATCCTATCCCTCCAGTACGGCTCTTTGACCCTCCCAGCCGACGGCACTTTTGGCACTTTGGCCTTGCCAATTGGGAGGCTCTTCGGCAGTACTTCTTTGATTTCCCATGGCTGATGTTTGCTTCCATGGCCGGGGACCCTGGGAATGTGCCGAACGCATTACCGGGGTGATCATCTCAGGCATGGAGGCATACATTCCATTTTCTTTCTCTCAATCTAATGCAACATAATCTTGGTTTATTCACGCTTGTTCTACTGATGTATGTAATAAGGAGGAAGTATTCAAGCAGTACCATCACCTTCAAGCTCAGTAATCTTGTACGCTTTATGTTTCTGCCTGGAATCAAGACAAATCTGTTCTTCGATTTGCGAAAAACTTTTACTTCAAAAACAAATATAATGAATTTTCGAAATCTAGCTCTTCTCAAGCTTTCTGGCATCTAGCCAAAAACCTCTCTAACAATTTTACTTGGTCTTTACCTCCACTTTTCCACTCCGACGGCACCACCGTCATTTCTTCCTGTGAAAAAAATAAACTCTTCACTCAAGCTTTCACTAGAAACTGTACCTTGGATGATTCCTAGTGCTATTCCTCCTTCGTCATTCCTCATTCGACAAGAGTAAGAGAGAGGAGGTCTCTCTTACTTCTGACGAATATCTTAATCTCTCTATGGATGTACTTTCTGCCTCTCTGGGCTTAATGCTAAGAAGGCGTATGGACCAGATGGTGTTCCTCCTGTTGTACTCAACTACTGTTCTTCTGCACTCCCTGCCTAGGCAAACTCTTCTGTCTCTGTTTTTCCTCTATCATCTTCCCTTCTTGCTAGAAGTTTTCTCTCATTCAACCAGTCCCAAAGACCGCTCTCATCCCTTCAACTATCGTCCAAGTAAATTAATTTATTCTTAATTCAAAATTACTTAATCATGTGTCTTCCAAAAATCTACTTTCGGATCGTCAGTATGGTTTTCTTAAGGGCCGCTTATCTGGCACTCTCCTCTCATATGACTAGCTCTTGGTCATCCTCCTATCGAGATTTCAGTGACACCTTTTCCTTCGACTCACCTGTGCCCCAATTCATGAGCGAGGACGTAGGAACTAAGGGCCCCGGCGGAGGGTAGGGGTCGGCCGCGATAATTGACGGCCCCCAGCTCATTGATGAGGCAGGACAGGTCAGCTTGGCACGCCCCTCCAGTGTAAGCCAACCCCATCGTCACCCCGTTCTCACCGCCCGCTGAATCAGCCGCGTAGAAGTTAAGGCTGTGGGTTGGAGAAGGTGGGAGTTATATATGTAGAAGTTAAGGCTGCGGGTGGGGAAGGGGTGAGTTATGTATGTGGAAGTTTAGGCTGTGGGTGGGAAGTTCAGGCTGTGGGTGGGGAAGTTCAGGCTGTGGGTGGGGAAGTTCAGGCTTTGGGTGGGGAAGTTCAGGCTGTGGGTGGGGAAGTTCAAGCTGTGGATGGGGAAGTTCAGGCTGTGGGTGGGGAAGATGGCGATTATATAATAATTATGTAGATGATCAGGCTGTGGGTGGGGAAGGTAGGGATTATATATGTAGATGATCAGGCTTTGGGTGGGGAAGGTGGAGGTTATACTGTATATGTAGAAGTTCAGGCCGTGGGTGGGGAAGGTGGGAGTTATATATGTAAAGCTGTGGGTGGTGGGAAAGGTGGGAGTTATATACAGTATGTAGAAGTTAGGGCTGTGGATGAAAACTAGATAAGATGGGAATTATTTACGTAGAATTTAAGGTGGGTGGAAAGGTGGTATTTTTTACGTAGATTTATTTGCGTAGAAGTTGAAGCTGGGGGTTGATAAGGAAATTATTCACTATTTTGAAAGGGATCCTCCAGCTCGTTGATTAGACAGATGTTAAAGAGCGGGGTTATATTATTTAATCCTCTCTCTCCCTCCCCTCTCCCTCTCTCTCTTCCCCTACCCGCTCTCCCTCTCTCACCTTGTACCTGTATGTAACCTTTGTATAGGATGCATTTCTACCAGCTTAAGTAAATAAAATAATCAAATCAAATCAAATCTTACCCAGACAGATACACCCCAATGTCCCAATGTTTCGGACTGGCGTCATCTGGGTCGTTGTTCCTCTGGTTGTAGCCACAGAAGGACTGAAGGAGACTCACTCGGTCCCCCCGGTGGGTGGGTAGGTCCTTGGGTTGGGTGGCTAGTAGTCTCAGATGGGTGATGGTGAAATCCACACGCCGCCCAAGGGAACGGTGGCGGAACAGAGCCTGGACCTAAAGGGATAGAATTGGTTTATTTATTATTATTATTATTATTATTATTATTATTATTATTATTTGTATTATTATTATTATTATGATTACAGTATTATGGTTATTATTATATATATACAGTATATATATATATATATATATATATATATATATATATATATATATATATATATATATATATATATATATATATATATATATATATATATATATTATATATATATATATATATATATATATATATATATATATATATATATATACTGTATATATAATTATATATACCGGGTATACAGTATATAAAAAAAAAAAAAAAATAAAATAAAAAAAATCCTCACATTATTAATAAGACCGAGGACCAGATTGATGAGCTCTTGTTCTGAGTCTAGGTACTTGGAGAAGGCGTTCACTAGAGCCTGGTCCAGGAACACCCCTAGCTCCACGTATAGAGGGTCGGCGGCGGGGGGGGCTGAGACAGGGGGTGTGTTGGCACGCTTTATCTCCTCAAACTGCAAAACGGTGACAATATATTATAAAGTCAACATATCAACTAATGTATGTAATCATCATCATCATCAGTGTCATTATTATTACTACAGAGGGGCTGAGGCAGATACGGGATGTATCCATTCGGCCCCATTCAGCCTACTATTTTAAGACGTTTACCCCCATCCAGGTGTCAATATTTTCCTGGCGAGCGGTAGCGAGCCAGCATATATTTTTTTTTGACAGCAAGCTAAATTTGTAAATTTTTCGATAAAAAAATCTCCGGCGAAGCCGAATTTCTGCATACAATGCTGGCTCGCTATCGCTCGCCAGGAAGAAATCGACACCTGGATGGGGATAAACGTCTTAAAACAGTTGGCTGAATGGGGCCGAATGGATACAAGCCAGGGAAAGAGAGAAAGGGAGATAAAGATTTTAAAAAAAACGGTGGGCCCCATAAACTGCAATATAATGACACAAATACAATAACATAAAGTTAATAACTAATGTATACCCTATAGATTAATCAACATCATCATCGTCATTATTATTATTATTATTATTATTAGCCTGGGGGGGGTATTGTTTTCCCTCCACTAGATGTGAGGGCCCCCTACTGTGTGTCGTACAAGGCGACTAAAAGAGGGAATGGTGTAAGAATGGACCAACAGTCAACCTTAAGGGGAGGCAGACCATTTGTTTGGTCATTCATTCCTGTATTTCTTAGTTTCCTCACTAGACCTCCATCAAGCATAAAACAAAAAACCCTAGACCTTCAAGATAAATGTTTACATTTTTTTATAGAAAAAATTTCCGGCTGAAGGCCGGTTCCTCTTAAAATTTAAGGCTCGTTATCGCTCGCCAGGAAAAATATCGACACCTAAATGGCATGAAAGGTCTTAAAATTGACAACGAAATGGGGCAAAAGTTGTTAAAATCGCCAAACTAATGGACCGAACGTCATAAAATCTAAAACAAAAATGTGGTAGAAAGGTAGAAAGTTGTCCAGAAAAACGACCCATCTCCCCTCAACAACAAAAATAACTGGGAGATGGGAATAAGAATGAAAGCTTTGTAACCAACAGTATACTGACCGTGGGTTCCATCATGATATCCGACATGTCCACCACCTCGTTGGGTTCGTCGGGGGTATTGCCACAAGTTATGCCATCTGGGGACAAATACAATACATCAATAAACAAACGAACATGGGAATTTATCAGCTATATACATCAATAAACAAACGAACACGGGAATTTATCAGCTATATACATCAATAAAAAAACGAACACAGGAATTTATCAGCTATATACATCAATAAACAAACGAACACGGGAATTTATCAGCTATATACATCAATAAACAAACGAACACGGGAATTTATCAGCTATATACATCAATAAACAAACGAACACGGGAATTTATCAGCTATATACATCAATAAACAAACGAACACGGGAATTTATCAGCTATATACATCAATAAACAAACGAACACGAGAATTTATCAGCTATATACATCAATAAACAAACGAACACGGGAATTTATCAGCTATATACATCAATAAACAAACGAACACGGGAATTTATCAGATATATACATCAATAAACAAACGAACACGGGAATTTATCAGCTATATACATCAATAAACAAACGAACACGGGAATTTATCAGCTATATACATCAATAAACAAACGAACACGGGAATTTATCAGCTATATACTGTACATCAATAAACAAACGAACACGGGAATTTATCAGCAGCTATATACATCAATAAACAAACGAACACGGGAATTTATCAGCTATATACATCAATAAACAAACGAACACGGGAATTTATTAACTATATACATCAATAAACAAACGAACATGGGAATTTATCAGCTATATACATCAATAAACAAACGAACACGGGAATTTATCAGCTATATACATCAATAAACAAACGAACACGGGAATATCAGCTATTACATCAATAACACCAAACGAACACGGGAATTTATCAGCTATATACATCAATAAACAAACGAACACGGGAATTTATCAGCTATATACATCAATAAACAAACGAACACGGGAATTTATCAGCTATATACATCAATAAACAAACGAACACGGGAATTTATCAGCTATATACATCAATAAACAAACGAACACGGGAATTTATCAGCGGGAATTTATCAGCTATATACATCAATAAAAAAACGAACACGGGAATTTATCAGCTATATACATCAATAAACAAACGGACACGGGAATTTATCAGCTATATACATCAATAAAAAAACGAACACGGGAATTTATCAGCTATATACATCAATAAACAAACGAACACGGGAATTTATCAGCTATATACATCAATAAACAAACGAACATGGGAATTTATCAGCTATATACATCAATAAACAAACGAACACAGGAATTTATCAGCTATATACATCAATAAACAAACGAACACGGGAATTTATCAGCTATATACATCAATAAACAAACGAACACGGGAATTTATCAGCTATATACATCAATAAACAAACGAACACGCGAATTTATCAGCTATATACATCAATAAACAAACGAACACGGGAATTTATCAGCTATATACATCAATAAACAAACGAACACGCGAATTTATCAGCTATATACATCAATAAACAAACGAACACGCGAATTTATCAGCTATATACATCAATAAACAAACGAACACGCGAATTTATCAGCTATATACATCAATAAACAAGCGAACACGGGAATTTATCAGCTATATACATCAATAAACAAACGAACACGGGAATTTATCAGCTATATACATCAATAAACAAACGAACACGGGAATTTATCAGCTATATACATCAATAAACAAACGAACACGGGAATTTATCAGCTATATACATCAATAAACAAACGAACACGGGAATTTATCAGCTATATACATCAATAAACAAACGAACACGCGAATTTATCAGCTATATACATCAATAAACAAACGAACACGGGAATTTATCAGCTATATACATCAATAAACAAACGAACACGCGAATTTATCAGCTATATACATCAATAAACAAACGAACACGGGAATTTATCAGCTATATACAAATATAAATTATATACAAACTAATATTTATATTGTTACTATTATTATTATTACTATTATTATATTTTTGCATACTGTACAGTTTTTACCATCTGTGTACAGTTTGCTGCACATATTCCATTGTTCAACCATCCCAGCAAATCGTAACTTGGCAGAGCCTCACCCACCTCCCAACTCCCCTCCCTCCTTCCACCTCCTACCAAGAATGGAAGGTAGGAGGTGGAGCGAGGGAGGGGGGTTGGGGAAGGGGGTGCAGCTCTGCCAAATCACGACCCCAACAAAATAGAATATGTGCGGCAAACTGTACCTCCCCTTCTCCCCTGAGCGGTATATAAGCTCAAGAGACTGGAATCTCGCAGTCCTGACGTTATTCTTGACTTACAGTGTGCTGGCTTAATAATCCAATAGGGTTGATAGCCTCTGAAGTCCTATTTTAAGGGGGGGATGGGCCGGTTTTCTGGACCACTTTCTCCCTCATGTTTAGCCCCAGCAGTTTTCAGATGTTAAGATGTTTCCCCCATTAGTCAGTCGATTTTAATACCTTTCGCCCCATTTCGTCGTCAATATTTAGACCTTTCGTGCTCTTTAGGTGTCGATTTTTTCCCTGGCGAACGATAGTGAGCCTGTAATGTTGTAATGTTTAATGTTGTAATGTAACATAACAAAGCCACTCCAACAGCTTCCTCTCTCTCTCTCCAACACCCCTTCTCCCCTCTCTACACTCTTCAGCAAAAAATAGGAAAAGTAGAAACTAGCTACGAGGTGCCGTTGTAAAGGCTTATCTCTCAATACCTACATCTGATCTGAGGGCCAAGAAGACAATGCAGCTCTATAAACCCTAGTATATACCCCTGTCTTCTCCTCCCCTACCTACTAAGATCATTCTGAACACAAATAGTACCTATACAATGTAATTATGTTGTATAGTCTTGTCCTCTCCTCTCTCACCAATTATTTTAAAGGGCTATGTAGACAATTAAGGGGAGGCATTTGGTTTTTCGAGTCCTCCTCCCTCATGTTAAGCCCTGTTAGTTATGAGATTTCAAGGCATTCGCCCCATTACTTTGGCGATATTCAGACCATTTGCCCCATTTCTTTGTCAATATGAAGACCTTTCGTGTCATTTAGGGGTCGATTTTTTTCCTGGTGAGCAATAGCAAGCCTGTATTTGAAGAGGAATCGGCCTTCGGCCGGGATATTTTTCTACCAAAAAATTTACAAATTTATATCGAAGGGGGGTCTTGTGGGTGTTTTTTTTAAAGTTTGATGGAGGTTTAGAGACCAAACTAAACCCCTTCCTTAAACCATTGAGCCGAACCAGTAAATTATGCTGTACAATACCGTCTGAGCTCCCTTAAGCTCTATAAACCCTTTCCCTTCCCCACCTACTGAGACAGTCCTGGTCAGTGATGCCGGGCAGGGGGTATCTCTTGACGATGTGAGTATAGCTGCCCGGGGCTCGCTTGTGGGATGACGAGGTAGGCGCTCCTCCATCCAGATCGTCAGAGATATGGGACGAGGAACGAGGCTTCGGTTGGGGCAGGATCTCTGTCATCTCGCCTTCAGACATCAAGACAACATGCTGAGGGAAGAATAGCGATATATTATTGTGTGGGTATAAAATGATGAAAGAAACGGGGCTTTGGATGGGGTAAGAACTCGGTCATCTCGCCTTCAGACATCAAGACAACGTGCTGAGGGAAGACGATTGTAGAAGATGGTGAATGGCTATAAAAGTGTCCAAGATGTCTGTCCTGGTTGGTGCTATAGGAGGAGAAACGGGAACTGATGGGGAGGCAGAGGCAGGAACTCTATTATCTCACCCACAGATAACATACTGAGAAAGAGTAGTGGAACCTTAACCCCTTCAGCACCATGACGTCTCTTTGCCTTTGATTCTGGCTAAAGTTAGATGATTTTCTACTAAGGGGGTTTAATGAGATCGTATTTACCTATTTGAGTCGTATAGGTAGATTGCAAACTAAAGAAAATCGTCTAATGGTAACCGGAATATGATGAAAATTACGTGATGGGGTTGAAGGGGTTAAGGAGTGTTTATAGAATTTTCAGTTACTTTTTCGTTATGTGAATGAAGGAGACAAAAGGCAAAGCTGACTGTAACAAGTGTCTCCCCCAAGTTGAACGAGTGACAGAGACCCAAATTCAAGGTACGTTAGAGTCAAAATGTCTGGGCACATGGTGCTTGAAGCAGTCTAATTCATAGGATGAGGGAAAGATAGATTGAGAGAGAGAGAGTTTATTTGTTGAGTAGAGGAAAGACTGGGAAAATCGGTTCACTCTTGGGTTCGAGAGTTGGAAAGAATAGGGGTGGGAATATGTTGAAAGGCGGGTGCTACCCACTCTCCGTAAGGAAAGAGGTATACATTGAGAGATTATAGATATACAGCATAATGTTTATTTCCATTAACCCTTTGGTGATTAACCCATTCAGTACCAGGGACGTCCTTTTCATCAAATTCTGGCAACCATTAGAAGATTATATTAAGCTTAGGAAGGATCTCGAGTAATAATAAGGCTTCTACCTATTTCAATCAATCCTTTAAACTACCACAGATCCTTCCTAAGCTGCAAAATATCGTGTAGATATACCTAGAAAAACATATAACACACGGCGCTGGTACGCAAAGGGTTAAAACATATAACACACGGCGCTGGTACGCAAAGGGTTAACATATAACACACGGCGCTGGTACGCAAAGGGTTAAAACATATAACACACGGCGCTGGTACGCAAAGGGTTAAAACATATAACACACGGCGCTGGTACGCAAAGGGTTAAAACATATAACACACGGCGCTGGTACGCAAAGGGTTAAAACGTATCTTGACAGTTTATTCTGGCTATCATTAGACGCTTTGATACAGTTTAGGAAATATCTGTGGGAAGCACAAGGGTAAAGACTATCACAATTAACCCTTGGAATGCCATACCACTTTCGTAATCTGAATAAACTTGTCTAATAATAGCCAGAGAACAGGAAGGAAATGCGTCATCGAAATTTTGAAAGGTTAAAAAAACTCAATAGATTTATAAATAATGCAGTTGCTAAGCCATAAATATCATCGTTGCTGGAGTATAAATAGACCTGGTGATAAAATGGCATGGAAAAACAAAATTAGGCTCAATTAGGGTTCAAACAAAAATAATAATACGTGTTTTTTCCGAATGGTGGTCGAATCCATAATAGTGTCATTGAACATGTGTTGCGAATATGAGACCTGGCACCTGCTCTCTCTCTCTCTCTCTCTCTCTCTCTCTCTCTCTCTCTCTCTCTCTCTCTCTCTCTCTCTATCTATCTCTCTCTCATAGATGCCGATACAATTTTCATATACGCACCTTTAACCCACACTATCTTTCACATACACTATCTTTCACAAACACTATCTTTCACATACACTATCTTTCACATACACTATCTTTCACATACACTATCTTTCACATACACTATCTTTCACAAACACTATCTTTCACATACACTATCTTTCACATACACTATCTTTCACATACACTATCTTCCACAAACACTATCTTCCACAAACACTATCTTTCAAAAACACTGTCTTACACTAAGTTTCACATTTTAATCTAACCTAGCCTAACCTTCCTAACCTAACCCTAGCCTATCGGTACCCTAACCTAACCTACAGTAACTTGCCTAACCCTATCCTATGGGTATGCTAACCTAACCTAACCCTAGCCTATCGGTTTCCTATTCCAACTTACCCTTTCAAGATCCGATTACGAATTTTTATTCTGTTTTCTGGCTATTATTTGACGATTATATTCAGATTAAGAAGGGTATATGGATGTCAGAGGGTTAATAGAGATAGTCTTTGCCCTTATACTCCCCACAGATCCTTCCTAATCTAGCTTAAACTTCCTAACCTAACGCTAGCCTATCAGTATCCTATTCTAACGTAACCCAATCAGTAACCTATGACTATCTATCTATCAATTGCCGGATGCCGTGATCACCGAAGTGGTGGCCATGAACGAAACGCCCCCATGCACCTCTGTCCCCAGTCAGTCGACGCCCCTCCTCCCATCCAGCACCGCTTTCACGCATATACTTCTTAACTCTATCCTTCCCCCTCTCTCTCGGTTTACTTCTCCCTTTCTGTCCTTCCACTTCACTCTCGTACACTCTCTTAGTCATGCTCTCGCTTCCCATACGTTCCACATGGCCGAACCATCTCAAGATGTTCCTTTTTCACACTTTCCAGCACACCTACCCCCGTTTATCCAATTAGAGGGCTGGCTGCGTTCCTGACTCAGTTAGGTCCACCAATCAGGGAATTTTGCGCCATATTTTTAGGTTCGCGGGTTAGAAGCTGAAGGTGAAGGTATTGAGGGATAAGCCTTTGCAACGGCACCTCATAGCTACGTTTTACTTTTCCTATTTCCTGAAGAGTGTAGAGAGGGGAGAAGAGGTGTTGGAGAGAGAGAGGAAGCTGTTGTAGTGGCTTTGTTATGTGAGGTCAGGTCAGTCAGGTGAAGGTATTGAGGGATAAGCCTTTACAACGGCACCTCGTAGCTACTTTTTATTTTTCCTATTTTCTGAAGGTTGTAGAGAGGGGAGATGGGGTAGTGGAGAGAGAGGAAGCTGTTGTAGTGGCTTTGTTATATGAGTATCCTTTCACTCCTAGAGATAGTGTCGCATAATTAGCTACTTTCCTGCTAGATATAGGGGTATTTACTTCGATCTAGAGGCAAATTTTTACATCTAGCGACCTGAATTCTACCGATATTCTGGAAATTTGAGCCATTAAATAGTGAAATTCTATAGATCGTGGCATTATTCTAGCGATCCTCGGCTTTTATGTACTATCTAGCGGACTTGATTGGGTAACCCTGGGGAGGTGTGGTGGAGTTGTTTTGCCATTGGACTTGGTAATCCAATGGTCCCGGGTTCGAATCCCGATGTATCAATGGGAAGATATTATTGGGATGGAATGTGCTGTACCTAGTATCAGTGCATTACCACAAAGTACACCGAAACGCCAACAAAATACCTTCATTGTTCCCTGATTAAATAGCACTGTATGAATATTCCCATATTCATAATAGGCTATAGGGAGGCAATGCCTAGTGAGTTCATTGCTCAATAAGTGGCGTTCTGAGAGTGATGGTCCGAGTCTAGGGGATCAGACGGTGAAGCACTGGAGCGAAACAGCTTCAGAGATGCGGGCTGCTTTGAACCGTGAGTGAGCAATCAAGCCCCATGCATCCTGCGAAGGCAAGAGGGCAGGGGCTGGTTGCAGCTGAAATTGCTTCACATGTCTCACTCCCTAGACTGAAACGTGACCTCACAGGCTTCACCGTTCAATGTATAATGGTTGTATGTACAGGCTCTCAGCCTATGCCCGAGAGGGAGTAGTTGGAATATAGAAAACAAACAAAAACTGTTCCAAGTAGGTGGGCCAGAAATTGTGAACGTTATTCTCTGTTACTCAAAAAGGGCTAGAGCAAATGGGCTGTAAATTTCCACACCTTCCCTGGTTGACCCTTCCCAAATAGTAAACTCGAACACCTACTCCCTGGATGACCCATCCCAAATGGTAGAAATACTAACTCGATTACTGTATGAGTTATAGGGGGTTAATGTTCAAGAGTTTTGGCCTACATATTTGGAACAGGGTATAGAGATAGATAGATAGATAGATACATAGATAGAGAGAGAGATATATATATATATACTGTAATGTTATGGTACGAGGATGTACACCCATGCGGGCGTGTACAGTGTGTGTGTGTGTGTGTGTATGTACGTACGTGTGTGTGTGTGTGTGTGTAAGTATGTATGAGTGTATGTGTGTGTGTGTGTGTGTGTGTGTGTGTATGTACGTATATATGTGGGTATGTGTGAGTGTGTATGATTGTAGGTTGTGTGTGTGTAGGTAGTTATATGTAGGAGTGTGGGCATGTTTTTATGTGTGTATTTATGTATGTATGTATGTATGTATGTATTTATGTATGTATCTGTATGTGTACATGCGGGTGTTTGAGTGTTCATGTGTGTGTGTGTGACTGTGTGTGTAGTTAACGTGTATGGTTGTCTATGTGTGTGTACTTGTGTACAGATGTAGCCGTGGGGCCTGTGTGTGCTGGTATGTGTGTGTGAGCCCATGTGCGTTTGTGTGTATGTACTTGTGTGTACGTGTGTGCACCTGACAGCCCCTATGACAGAGTACATTAACACCGCTACTTATCAATCAATATTTACATCAACGGTATTATCAAAATATCTATCAAAATATTATATAAAATATATATAGTTCATTCTTAACAAGCATATCATTTAACTATAAAGTTTCATGCAATTCATGTGGGAACTGGACCCACTTCACCTGCACAACACTTGCCTCCAAGAAACACTACACAAACACCTGGACCTGTTCCTCATGCCCCTCCCTCTCCCAGTCAAATCCCTCGCCTAAAACCCGTCCACCTCTCCTCCCCAACCCAACTAACCTTCCCATATCATCCACTCCCCCCCCTAAAACCCGTCCACCTCTCCTCCCTAACCCACCTAACCTTCCCATACCATCCACATCCTCAAATCAACACACCACACCCCATCCTAATCCATTCCAACCCCCATCTCCTGCTCCCCAATCCCCACCCCCACCTCACCCATCCCAACCCCCAGCCCCTCCCTCACCCCCACCCCCCCCACCCCCACCCCATCCTCGTGCAGCAGCACCCAACGTACATCGTGCACATAACATTAACATTCTTCAACTGAACATAGATGGCATCAACACAAAGAAACACGAACTCTCACACTTCATCAAACAACACAACATACACATTGCCATCTTACAAGAAACAAAACTCCGCACAACACAAAAAACACCCACATTTCATAATTTCACCACCATCAGACAAGACCGGGCTGTCGGCGGGGGCGGTGGACTCATCACCCTGGTACACAAAGAAATATCATACATAGTAACCAGTGTACAAACCAAATCACTCCTCCCCCCAAATGATAACACAACAGAAATACAGTCAATTAAAATACGCACTGGCAACAACTCCAACATAACCATCATAAACACATACATCCCTCCCCAAACATCCCCTACAGTACCAAATGAATACAGACCACACTTACAACACAGCAAAACCCCACACACCCCACACATCATCCTGGGTGGTGACTTCAACGCCAAGACGTCGGCCTGGTTTGTCGACAACCCCGACACAGACAGAGGGCTGGTACTACAAAACCAAACCGATAACCTCATCATCCTTAACGACATCCATCAACATACCCATATTCCTCACCAAGCCCTCTATAACCCATCATCTCCAGACATCGCCTTTTGCTCCCCAGAACTCGCCCCCACAACATCCTGGAGGGTGGTCAGAACCTTAGGCTCTGACCACCTCCCGATCATTATCACCACCAAAACCAGACTCACCCCAGCTAGCCACAAACACACATACACCAATTATAAAAGAGCTAACTGGGAAGCATTCACAAATGAGACAGAACAACACTTCACAACTCTAAACAGTACACCCATCACTAACATCAACAATGCTGTACACATACTCAATAAAACTATCCAAAACGCTGACAAGAAACACATTCCAAGAGGTAACAGAAAAAGACACAACCCCAACTTCACACCAGAAATTCAAAACCTCATCAGACAACGCGACATACTGAAACACTCCCCAGCACCCCACACACAAGACATCACACAACAAATTCAAGCACTCAACACCCAAACTAACAACAAAATACAAGAACAACAAAAACTAAATTGGAATAACTTCCTACAAACACTTGATCACAAAACAAACCCCAAAAAACTATACAAAACACTAAACAGCATCACACTTTCCAACAGCAACACAACACAGTCACATGCTGCAATCACACCAACAGACTCTACTCCTTCATGTAAACAACAAGCAAACACTCTCATCAATCACTTTTCACATGTCAGCCACCTGAAACCTCACAAAGACGACCGACGTGTCATCCGACGTAAGAGACAATTCCCCACAGACCCTGACTGTACACCCTTCACCAATCACCAGACAAAGCATATCATCAACAATCTCAAGCACTCACCCGCCTGTGGCCTAGACAACATAAGCAACATACACCTCAGACACCTGGGACCACAAGGCATACAAGCACTCACTAACATATCAAACTACAGCTATTCACACAACACAATGCCAGACATTTGGAAGCATGGTATCATCATCACTTTCCCCAAACCCAACAAAGACCCCACGCTACCCTCCTCGCACCGCCCCATCACACTCCTTTGCTCCCCCTCCAAAGTCATGGAACGCCTAGTATTACAACTAATTACACCTGACCTACCCCTAGCTCCAACACAACATGGCTTTAGGCCACTGCACTCCACAAACACTCTTCTCACAGACCTTACACAAAGAGCTTTCGACGGCATCAATTCAGCTAGACCACCACACAGATCACTATTAGCCACACTCGACATTAGTAAAGCCTTCGATGCCATCCCCCGCCACAACCTAACAAACAAAATCTACAACACAAACATGCACAACAACACAAAACGGTGGCTGGCCAACTTCCTAGCAGGCAGATGTGCACACGTATCTTTTGCCGGTCAGTCATCTAAAATCAGAAACTTTCCAAACGGAGTCCCACAAGGATCCGTCCTATCGCCCGCACTCTTCAATCTGTACATGCACGATATAACTACACCCAATACGCCCCAAATAAACTTAGCCTCCTATGCAGATGACATAACACTCACATGCACACACCATGACCCAAAAAGAGCAACAGATCTCCTTCAACCCTATCTCAACACACTACATGGCTGGTGCACTACAAGCAGACTTAATCTAGCCCCAGCCAAATCCACCGCAACCCTGCTCACAAGTTGGACAGGGGAACACGAATGCATCCCTCAACTCACCATAAACAACACACCCCTAACACATACACACACACCCAAAATCCTAGGAGTAACATATGATACTCATATGACATTCAAACAGCACACCACAAACATTAAAAAGAAACTGACACCCAGACTTAACGCCCTCAGGTCACTTGCTCACACAAAATTTGGACACAACAAAGAAACTACCACCACAGTATATAAACAATACATAAGATCAGTGATGGAATACGCAAGCCCAGCCTGGGCTTCTAACCTAGCTGAAACACATCATAAGACCTTACAGACTATTCAAAACAAAGCCCTGAAGATCATTACAGGCTGCACAGCTACTGCACCCACAGATCACCTACATCAAGAAACCAAAATCCTCAAAGTCAAAGACCATCTGGACATGAGAGGCACTCAATTCCTGGCAGCAGCCTCCACGAACCAAGACCACCCACTAAACTACATGGCAACACACCCACAGACACCAAGAAATATCAAAACAACACCCAGCACACGGTGTCACACACAATTATTGTCCTCTCTCCCTCCCTGCCCACCCCGAACCAACATCCAGAAGCACATCCATACTCATATCTCTCACCGATCCATCCACTCACTCACAGACAACACACAGCTGCATGCACGACCTCCCGAAATCCATCCTTCCGAATCCTCCCTTCCTCGCGAGGACAGAGTCCACCTGGCCAGGCTGAGATGCGGACACCATCCAGCTCTCCTGAGCTATCAGAAGAGACTGGATGACTCCGTTGTCGACGCCTGCCCGGGATGTAACACAGCACCCCATACCATTAAACACATCATAGAAGACTGCATTTCACACAACCACTTACGCCAACAACACAATCTACACTCAATGAGAGCTCTGTGGGAAAGCCCGATCGTGGCCATGGCCTTTCTCAGGGACTCGGGGCTGTTCGGCCAGGCAGCTTAGGGAACAACAACAACAACAACAACTATAAAGTTTTATTTGATGTGTCAACCTGCTACAATGCTGCATTGCATGTATCAGCCCACTATGATGCTGCGTTTCTTAATATATCAGCCCACTATGATGCTGCGTTTCTTAATATATCATCCCACTATAATGCTGCGTTTCATAATATATCATCCCACTATAATGCTGCGTGTCATAATATATCATCCCACTATGATGCTGCGTGTCATAATATATCATCCCACTATAATGCTGCGTGTCATAATATATCATCCCACTATGATGCTGCGTGTCATAATATATCATCCCACTATAATGCTGCGTGTCATAATATCATCCCACTATGATGCTGCGTGTCATAATATATCATCCCACTATAATGCTGCGTGTCATAATATATCAGCCCACTATAATGCTGCGTGTCATAATATATCAGCCCACTATGATGCTGCGTGTCATAATATATCATCCCACTATGATGCTGCGTGTCATAATATATCATCCCACTATAATGCTGCGTGTCATAATATATCATCCCACTATAATGCTGCGTGTCATAATATATCAGCCCACTATAATGCTGCGTGTCATAATATATCATCCCACTATGATGCTGCGTGTCATAATATATCATCCCACTATAATGCTGCGTGTCATAATATATCATCCCACTATGATGCTGCGTGTCATAATATATCATCCCACTATGATGCTGCGTGTCATAATATATCATCCCACTATAATGCTGCGTGTCATAATATATCAGCCCACTATGATGCTGCGTGTCATAATATATCATCCCACTATGATGCTGCGTGTCATAATATATCAGCCCACTATAATGCTGCGTGTCATAATATATCATCCCACTATAATGCTGCGTGTCATAATATATCAGCCCACTATAATGCTGCGTGTCATAATATATCAGCCCACTATAATGCTGCGTGTCATAATATATCAGCCCACTATAATGCTGCGTGTCATAATATATCATCCCACTATAATGCTGCGTGTCATAATATATCATCCCACTATAATGCTGTGTTTCATAATATATCAGCCCACTATAATGCTGCGTGTCATAATATATCAGCCCACTATAATGCTGCGTGTCATAATATATCATCCCACTATAATGCTGTGTTTCATAATATATCAGCCCACTATAATGCTGCGTGTCATAATATATCAGCCCACTATAATGCTGCGTGTCATAATATATCAGCCCACTATAATGCTACATTTCCTGTGAAAGCACACGTTTGGTAGAAATGTGGTGCACTGGTGTGTTTGTGAACCTTTAAGAGGGGAATAGAACCTTTATTTGTTTGTTTGTTTGTTTTGTAGATGTTTAGGTGACAATCACCACGGTCGATCTGGGGATCCGCCGCTAATGAGCTCGTCCTGGAATCTTTACGACTCTGAATCTTACGATTCTTTACAGGACTGAACATGCCATTTTTATTGGTAATAGCTCAGAGAAGAGTGTTGAGAGGGGAGAAGGGGTGTTGGAGAGAGAGGAAGGTGTTGGAGTGGCTTTGTTATGAGTGTTTTAGTCTGTATACGTTGTCAGGATGTCCCCTGACTGGGTGCAAGCATGTGAAACATGCTAGGACGTACTACCGCACCCACTAAATGTCCGCCGTGGCAGGGATTCGATCCCGGGTCTTTCAGATTCACACGCGAGCGTGCTCAACACTTGACCACCACGGCCCTAAATCCATTGATTTTTGTTATAAGCTTTCTGTGACACTGTATAATCGTAGGAAACATCAAATTTCCACATCTGACTCCCGTTACTCACCCTAGACCCACCCTTCAGACATCCATGGGACTCACAATACTATAAAAAATACCTATATTTGTGTTGGTAAAACGAATAAAACAAAATACTTTAGTTAGCCAAATAAGTAAGTTTTCTTTAGGCAGCGCGCCGTAGAAAGAAAATATGCCCATTAAATGGGTAACTGAAAAAGATTTACAAACATTATATATATTGGATTTTTTTTTACTTAAATGCTGTTTATGTACACTTTTGGGTTTTTGTTTTTTTTTAATTTCAAAGCAATATAATTAAGTTGTTTTCATAACAAATTGATGGTGGTGGTGGATGTAGTGTGGCATGGAGTCGTTGGAGATAGATTAGGTTGGGTAGAGGACGGTAGTGTGCGGCACGCGGGAGTGGCATGGTGGTGTGTGGTGCATGTAAGTGTGGGGCAGGGTGAGAGGCAGTAGGAGAATATTTTGTTGTAGAAACACAGAGTGATGGTTAAAAGGTCGTTGGGTGTTGTTTCTTTTGTTTTGGTGAGGAGGAGATAATGGTGCAGGTATGGAAGCTTCTGCATGGAGGAACATAAGTAATGGACTAATGGCTCTTGTTTGATGTGTGGTCTTGATTGGTTGCCTTGCTCGGGTTGGTAAGGCTGGGGGTGACCATCGGGACATGCGGATCTTGTGAGAGTAGGTACATACATACATAAAATTTTAAGACTGAGTGCTCCACACATACGTGCAGTTTCAGTCTCTTGTCCTAATGGCGGCATTCCAGGCAACCCTGTCAAGGGCTGCTTCATTTGTCAAGATTTTAGATTCAAGATCGGCACGTATAGTCCAATCCCAGGTCTTCCACGGTCCACCCCTTGGTGCATCTCCCTCCACAATCACAGACCTGCATCTTTTCACCCAATTTTGTTCATCCATTCTCTCCACATGTACATACCATTCCCAGTCTACTTGTACGCATCTCCTCGCTAATACTCTTTATACCTAAGTGTCTCCTCAGCTCATTATTTTTTATTCTATCCTGCAGCCTGGCCCCTCACATCCATCTCACCATGCTCATATCATTACGTTCCATTCTGTTGACATCCTCTACTTTAACGGCCCATGTTTCTGAGGCATACGTCATTGCACTTCTAACACATGAGGCATACACCTTTCCCTTCAGGGGGAGAGGCATTCTTTTCATGGTCAGAATTGGCAGCAGTTCTCTGAACTTCCCCCAGCCACATCTAATGCTAGCGACAGTGGCAACCTCGGCCCCACCACCGACAGAGATGGTATCTCCTAGGTAACAAAACTTCTCCACCAGCTCCAATGACTCATTTCCAAAATTCACAGCCACAGGATCATCATTTAACACAAGCTCGCCCTTGCACACTACGCACTCAAATTTCTCAATGTCCGACTTATCCTTCAGCAGGTGGTGAAGAACGTTCCCTACCTGCAACCATTCTTTTATGAACATGTCTATTCTACTCATATCTTGCTTCCTGTTGGAATGAATTCATAATAGGCCTATGTGGTGAAAAACCAAAAAAAAACAAAAAAATCTTACCGGTCCCTCCTTGTGACAGAGCGACACCGTACCGGCCGGGCCCTGTAGATCCTCCATAGGGTGGTGGGCGAGGTAGAGGCAGGGGCGGGGCAGGAGGGGCTCGTGACGCTGCTCGTACCCACCATCCCCTCCGCCGCGCCCTATCACGTCCCCATCGCCACCCCCCACGATGGTCAGGGTCGCGCCCCCCGACAACACCCACGAGTTAGGGGTTATGTTTAGGTTGTAAGATCTGAGGAAATAAACACAAAGAATAGTAATTAAGGAGACTGGTTATTTTTTGGGTATATATATATATACTGTATATATATATATATATATATATATATATATACAGTATATATATACTGTATACATATACACTGTATAAAGGTGGGTGGGACTCGTTAGCCTTGGTCGGCAACTCATCTAGGGGAGACAACCTTATACAAATTCGGGTGGATGGGACTCGTCAGCTTTGGTTGGCAACCTGTCTAGGGGAGTAAACCTGATACAAATCCATACTTCTTACCTAAGGGTAAGGCAGGTTAGTGGATGGATTAGCCGAACACCACTGTAGAAAAATAGTACTAACAAGATACACAGAGGGCCTCGGAGTCGGGCCGATCCTAAATTGAGTGGTCAATCCTGTTAGTCCTTCACTAAACTGGCTCGGGTTGTCCCTCTCACAGGGAATAGGTCCGCTTGGGGGCATTCTGTGTATGGCCACCCTCGTAAGGGGAGTAAGGCGTCCGGCAATAGATAGATAGATATATATACACTGTATATACAGTATATTCAACTATATTTTAGTTTCTTTGCTAGACTTTCATCAAGCTTAAAAAAATAAACACTCCCTAGACCACCTTCAAGATAAATTTGTACATTTTTCGATAGAAAAATGTCCCGGCCAAAGGCCGATTTCTCTTAAAATTACAGACTCGCTATCGCTCACCAGGAAAAAATCGACACGTATATGGTACGAAAGGTCTTAATGTTGATATAGAAATGGCATAGTCAGTAATGCGTCGCATGCTGATTAAAGGGTCGGCGGATCGAGCCCGCACTGTCAAAATGTTATTGGTAGATGTCAAGCCCGGGCAACTTGACCTAGTGATTCGTGACAAACGCCTAATGTTCATGGCCACCGCTTCTCGGGAATTACGCCATCTGGTAAAAAAAAAAAAAAAAAAAAAAAAAGTATTCAATACCCACGAGTTTAGGGTCAGATGAAGGTTGTTGGATCTGATGAAATAAAGACATTACAAAGTGACGAACTAGAGTGTCAACAGTTTAATCGAAATGTAATTTAGCAGTAACTTTAGTAATAATATTTCATTGCAAATTTTCATATATAAGAACTTTCAGTCTTCTACTGTACTTCTCACTTCTCAGCTTGTTCTTCTGCTGTCCAATTACTCTTCTCTCTTACTTTACTCCAGCCATCTGGTCTGGTTCATATATAAAGGTCCTAAAGGTGCTAAATTCACCGGGTGCAGAGCTAGTACCCTTTATATTTGTTGAGAAATTATTGATAATGTGTAATTCTTTATTCTACATTCAGCCTTCAGTACAGTCGGCCATATTATGTCTCGGCACCAAGTATATTTCGATCAATATTTGGTATCAGCAATGTCTAAAACTTTCTTTATTCGTTTTGAGTGAGATATACAAGCATGTTCCTACACTTACCCACCCTATTCAACATCTGACAGACATAAATACAGCACAGAGCGAGCCCAATGTATGTAATGACAGCTGAGACATGACTTATTAACGCTACCGTACAAAAACCCACCAACACTCTGGGGAATATTTTTGCTGAAGCGATGTATTCCAGCTGTCATTACGTTTGGCTTGCTCTGTGCTGTATTAATGTCTGTCAGATGTTGAATAGGGTGGGTAAGTGTAGGAACATGTTCCTTTTCATCATATTCTGGCAACTATTAGACGATTTTATTAAGCTTGGGGAGGACCTCTAGCAATAACATGGCTTCAAAATATCTCAACCAACCCCTTTAACCACCACAGATCCTTCCTAAGCTGCATAATATCGTCTAAAATAGCTAGAATAAAATATAACACACGTCGCTGGTACTCAAAGGATTAACCCCTTCTGTACCGGCGACGTATTTTTATTTGATTTCAGCTTCATTTAGACGATTTTATGAAGCTTAGGAAGGGTATATGGTAGCTACAAGGATTAATTGAGATAGTCTGTAGCCTTTGAATGGGTAGACGTCCTTCCTATGCTGAACAAAATAGGCTAATAGTTGCCAGAATATAATTAAAAGTACATCACCGGTACAGAAGGGGTTAAGTATCGAGGAATCAGTAGCTAAGGGATGCAATTTACCGTCAGCTGAAAAGAAACAGAGTGTAGTAAGCATTATCTCACCACTGATTATCTTAATACCTAGCGACTCCCAAGCTCTTCACTAGGTATCCTATCTTGTAGTTTGGCACCACGCATCCATCTCACCATTCTTATCTCTTTACGTTCCATAGACTCTTTCTCTCTCACACACACACACACACTCACACTCACTCACACACACTCTCTCCCTCTCACACACACACACACACACACTTACTCACACACTCTCACTCTCACTCTCACACACACTCTCTCTCTCTCTCTCTCTCTCTCTCTCTCTCTCTCTCTCTCTCTCTCTCTCTCTCTCACACACTCTCTCACTCTCACACTCTCACACTCTCTCACTCTCACCCACCTGTTGGTCATAATAATGTTGACGGAGCTATCTTGGGGGCCGTCTCCCTGTCCTCTGATGTGGGCGTGACCATAGGAGTCGGTATGGGCGTGCTGAGGGGCCAGATTCACCCTCACCACCGCCTGCCCACCATCCTCACCTCCACCATACTCACCTCCACCATACTGCGGGAGATAGATAGATAGATAGATATAGATAGATAGAGTTAGTTATAGTTAGTTAGTTAGTTAGTTAGATAGATAGATAGATAGATAGATAGATAGATAGAGATAGATAGATAGAGTTAGTTATAGTTAGTTAGTTAGTTAGTTAGATAGATAGATAGATAGATAGATAGAGATAGATAGATAGAGTTAGTTATAGTTAGTTAGTTAGTTAGTTAGTTAGTTAGTTAGATAGATAGATAGATAGAGATAGATAGATAGAGTTAGTTATAGTTAGTTAGTTAGTTAGTTAGATAGATAGATAGATAGATAGGATAGACAGACAGACAGAGAGAGATATAGATAGATAGATAGATAGATAGAGACATTAGTAATACAACATGAATAAAGCCCTCGATGGCAACCTACTAGACGGGCCATGAACAAGGCTTCAACATGAATAAAGCCCTCGATGGCAACCTACTAGACGGGCCATGAACAAGGCTTCAACATGAATAAAGCCCTCGATGGCAACCTACTAGACGGGCCATGAACAAGGCTTCATCAATAACACAACACACCCCTCCAATGAACGTGTACAGTCGCGCTAATAAGTCATGTCTCGGCACCAAGTATGTTTTGATCAATAATTGGTATCAGTAATATCGAAGCTTCATTTCTTCATATCGAGTGAAATATACAAACATGTTCCTACACTTACCCTCCCTATTCAACATCTGACAGACATTAATACAGCACAGAGCGAGCCTAACGTAATGACAGCTGGGAATGACTTATTAGCGCGACTGTACAATCGCGCTAATAAGTGATGTCTCGGCACCAAGAATGTTTTGATCCATAATTGGTATCAGCAATATCTAAACTTTCTTTATTTATTTTGAGGGGGATGTACAAGCCTAATCCCACACTTACCCATCCTATTCAACATCTGGCAGACATTAATACAGCGCAGAGGAAGGCAAACGTAAGGACAGCTGAGACATGACTTATTAGCGCGACCGTACAGCAAGGGCTCAGAGCACGGGTTAAAGGGACACTGGTTATTTTTGGTGGTATATATATATATATATATATATATATATATATATATATATATATATATATATAGGGGAGGTGTGGTGGAGTGGTCTTGCCACTGGCCTGGTAATCCAAAGGTCCCGGGTTCAAATCCCGATGTATCAATGGGAAGATATTATTGGGATGGAATTTGTGCTGTATCAGTGCATTACCACAAGCCCACCGAAACGTCAATAAAATACCCTCATTGTTCCCTGATTAAATAGCACTGTATGAATATTCCCATATTCAAAATATGCTATAGGGGTGCAATGCCTGGTGAGTTATCTGCTCAACAGGTGGCGTTGTGTGTGTGTAAGTGTGAGAGTCCGAGTGTAGGGGGTGAGACAGTGAAGCACGGGAACGAGGTGGCTTCAGAGATGGGGTCATTTCGGGCCATGAGTGAGCACCGTGCCTCATGTGAAGGCAAGATGGCAGGTGCTCGTTGTACTCTACGTGCTTCACATGTCTCACTCCCTAGACTGGAACAAGACCTCACAGGCATCACTGTTCATTGTAAAGCGGTGAATGTTAAGGCTCTCAGCCTATGCCCGAGAGGAAGTAAGTTGGAATATAGAAAAAAAAAAATATATATATATATATATATATATATATATATATATATATATATATATATATATATATATATATATATATATATATATATATATATATTATACAGTATATATACAGCATATATATTTTGTTTTGTTTTTTGTTTTTTAGTTTCCTCCTTAGGCCTCCATCAAACTTTAAAACAAACATCCATTAGCTCCTCCTAAGAGATTAATTTGTACATTTTTCGATAGAAAAATGTCACGGTCGAAGTCCGGTTCCTTCACAATTACAGGCTCGCTATCGCTCGCCAGAAAACAAATCGACACCTAAAGGCCACGAAAGGTCTTAATATTCACAAAGAAATGGGGCGAAAGGTCTTAAAATCGCCAAACTAATGGGGCAAAAGTTTTAAAATCTCAAAACTAATGGGGATAAGCATGAGGGAGAAAGTGGTCCAGAAAACCGGCCCATCTCCCCTTAACCCCTTCTGTACCGTTGACGTCCTTTCCGTTATATTCTGGCAACCAATAGACGATTTTATCCAGCTTAGGAAGGAACCGCTAGCAATTAAAAGACTACAGAATCACGTAACCCTTTTAGCCACCACAGATCATTCCTGAGCTGAATAAAATCGACTAATAGTTGGCAGTTCCCTCATCACCAATATGCTTCATCGAGAACACAGCCTCAACAAACCCCCTCGGTGCTTTGAAGACAAGGAGGATATTATTGGCATCGATGACCCCACACAGACACCCAGTGATTGAGATGAGAGAGAGAGAGAGAGAGAGAGAGAGTGAGAGTGAGTGTGGGAGAGAGTGAGGGTGAATGAGAGAGAGAGAGAGAGAGAGAGAGGAGTTACAAGGAATAGTTAGTATCAGAGACCTTGTGGTCCATTCCGGGGAGATACTCGAAATGAAAGGATAGAGACTGTTTAGTGCACTACACTCATTACAGAGTGTGCAACATACTATCTACTCTCTTCTTGAACTGCTCTACTGAAGAACTATTTACAACTTCTGAGGGAAGTTTGTTCCAGGTAGAACAGATCTTATAATGTGAAGAAGTGTCCACAAGTACTAGTGTAGAACCTGTTTAACTCTATTTCCAGAGATAGAAATCTGTCAAGAGAGAGAGAGATAAAGTGAGAGTAGGTGAGAATGAATATGAGAGAGAGTGTGTGTGTGTGTGTGTGTGTGTGTGTGTGTGTGTGTGTGTGTGTGTGTGTGCGTGTGTTAGACACACAGGTCTTTTGGTTCAAACGAGGTGATCTGGTCCTAAGAATTAAACTACAACAGTGGTAGAAAAGGGAGAGAGAGAGAGAGAGAAAGTGAGTGTAAGGTAGAGAGTATGTGTTTGAGACAGAGAGAGTGTGTGTGAGAGAGTGTGTGTGTGATAAGAGAGTGTGTGTGTGACACAGAGAGAGTATGTGTGAGAGAGTGTGTGAGATAAGAGAGTGTGTGTATGAGACAGAGAGAGTGTGTGTGATAAGAGAGTGTGTGTATGAGACAGAGAGAGTGTGTGTGATAAGAGAGTGTGTGTATGAGACAGAGAGAGTGTGTGTGATAAGAGAGTGTGTGTATGAGACAGAGAGAGTGTGTGTGATAAGAGAGTGTGTGTATGAGACAGAGAGAGTGTGTATATGAGACAGAGAGAGTGTGTGTATGAGACAGAGAGAGTGTGTGTGATAAGAGAGTGTGTGTATGAGACAGAGAGAGTGTGTGTGAAAGTGTGTGTGTGATAAGAGAGTGAATGTGAGACAGAGAGAGTGTGTGTGTGAAAGAGAAAGTGTGTGCGTGTATGTGAGAGAGAGAGAGAGAGATAAAGAGAGAGTGTGTGTGTGTGATTGGCATGGAGGGTGTTCAATAGGTGGAATACACTGCTGTTCTGGAGAGCAGGTTAATGACATTACCTGTTGGTGGTGATGAACAGATACTGAGTACAATTAGTAGTGTGTGTGTGTGTCTGTGTGTGTGTTGCTTCCTTTGGCATTGATATATGCTTGTTAATTGACTTTGAGAATTCTACGCAGAGAGAGAGAGCGAGAGAGAGAATGTGGGTGTGAGTGTGTATGTGTGCTTGTGAGGGCTCAATTAATTAATAGGTATAGTGTTGTTACCTTTGATTCTCAGGGGCTTCGTTATTGACTTGGATGTATCTAAAGGGGGAAGGAAAGAGTGGGTGTGTGTGTGTGTGTGTGTGTGATTGAGTGAGAGAGAGAGATTGTGTGTGTGTGTGTGTGTGAGAGAGAGAGAGAATGAGTGTGTGAGAGTGAAAGTGAAAGTGTGACAGTGAGAATGAGTGTATGAGAGAGAAGAATGTGTGTGAGAGAGAGTGAGTGTGTGTGTTAGTGTATGTGTGTGTGTGTGTGTGCGTGTGTGTGTGTAGGTGAATGTCATTACCTGCAGGCAGAGACAAACAGATATGAGGGCACAATTAATAGTCACGCTGTTCAGTAATTGTGTGTGTGTATGTGTGTGTTTATGTGAGTGTGTGAGAGAGAAAGAGAGTGTGTGTGTGTGTGTGTGCAGGTGAATGGCATTACCTGCAGGCAGAGACAAACAGATATGAGGGCACAATTAATAGTCATGCTGTTCAGTAATTGTGTGTGTGTGTGTGTGTGTGTGTGTGTGTGTGTGTGTGTGTGTGTGCAGGTGAATGTCATTACCTGCAGGCAGAGACAAACAGATATGAGGGCACAATTAATAGTCATGATGTTCAGTAATTGACTCGCAGGAATCTAAAGGGAGAGAGAGAGAGTATGTGTGTGTGTGTATGTGTGTGTGTCTGTGTGTATGTGTGTTTACGTGTGTGTGTGTGTGGCTCTGTGAGTGTGTGTGTGTATGTGTAAGGCATTATATAATTATACAGTATATAATTATATATATACTGTATATATTTTTGTTTTCTATATTCCAACTAATCCCTCTCGGGCATATGCTGAGAGCCTGTACATTCAACTGTTAGGCTATACATTGAACGGTGAAGCCCGGGAGGTCTCGTTCCAGTCTAGGGGGTGGGACAGACATGTGAAACACTTTCAGCTGCAACCAGCCCCTGCCATATTGCCTTTGCAGGATGCATGGGGCTTAGTTGCTCACTCACGGCTCGAAGCAGCCCCATCTCTGAAGCTGCCTCGCTCTAGTGCTTCACTGTCTCATCTCCTAGACTCGGACCCTCACTCTCAGAACGCCACCTATTGAGCATATTTTGAATATGGGAATATTCATACAGTGCTATTTAATCAGGGCACAATGAGGGTATTTGTTTGGCGTTTCTGTGGGTTTTGTGGTAATGCACTGATACTAGGTACAGCACAAATTCCATCCCAATAATACCTTCCCATTGACATATCGGGATTCGAACCCGGGTCCATTGGATTACCAGTCCAGTGGCAAGACCACTCCTCCACACCTCCGCTAAACACGAAAGGTCTTAAAATGAAAAAGAAATGGGGAGAGAGGTCTTAAAATTGCCAACTAATCGGGCGAACATAGCCAACTTACCATAATGAGGAGGGTGGAGAGAGAGGGATGGTAGACTCAGTGATGCCAGGTACAATCGGGGGTATTAAGTGTTGTCATAGATTCCAGTGGTTTTCGCTCAACAAGTGTTATTGGTATCTTTATAGTTACTGGGAAAAGTGCTTATCCCTCAGAGTATTAGTCAGTGTCCGAAACTTTGTGAAATATCTGACAACACTTACTAACCTCGACTGTACATCACCCTCCACCACCACCACTACACCACCACCATCACCTCTTACCATATGAGGAGGGTGGAGAGAGAGTGATGGTAGACTCAGTGATGCCAGATACATCACCCTCCACCACAACCACCTTGTGGTCATCATCCTTGCTCCACCTGCCGCTGGTACACCTGTAACAAGGGAGTAAACAAAATAGGTTAACCCCTTTAGTTTTTTATGACTATCCTCTGTAACTAAGAAACGACTAGAGTAATCGAGCTAATATTTCCACCATGTGGGAAGAGTAAGTCAGGAAATAGTTGTGGAAATTTAAAGCCAATTTGCTCTAGCCCTTTTTGAGTTACAGAGGATAGAGGTCATGATGTCTCACCTACTTACAGCGAATAGACTATAGCAACATCCTTTATATTATATTCTAGTAGTAATGAGAATACTAAGTTAGGTTAGGTTTTTAGTTAGGTTAAGTATTTATAGATGATTTATGTTGTATGTCGGTAGTGGTACGTCCGATAACACAACTCTTACCGAGATGAGTAAAGTGTTTAAGGAAGAGATGTGTGCAGCATGTGAGGTGTGTGGAATAAAGAGAAGAGCATGTCACCCCTCCTTAAATTAAACCCGTCGTCTGCAAACAATCTCAAGCCGAACAATCTCCAGTCGAATACGAACACCTGGGACTTGCTCAACTAACTCAAAGGACAGAACAAAAAGAAGGCCAGCTCTCTCTCTCTCTCTCTCTCTCTCTCTCTCTCTCTCTCTCTCTCTCTCTAACGGTGACTTTCACCCTCTCATTCTCTCTCTCTCTCTTCTACTTTCATTCTCTCTCTCTCTCACTCTTCCACTTTCATTATCTCTCTCTATCTTTCTCTTTCTCAAACTCTTTGTAACTCTGTCTCTCTCACACACACACTCTCTTTCACTCTCACTCTCTTTCACACACTAGATAGATAGATAGATATAGATAGATAAATGAGCCAATAAATACGCCTATCCCCTCTTAAACCAATACATAATACATATATACCTGTAATAAGCAATAACATAACGCGGGGTTAATGATAGACCCGCAGCGAGAGAGATATGTAGATTGCTGCCTGCCAACCCTATGTAACACTGAAGGGGGGATGGCCCGGTTTTTTGGTCTATTAATTAATGTATTCCTTTATTAGCTAAAGGGGAGGCTGGCCGTTTGTTTCATCTATTAATACATTTATTCATATATTGTTTCATCTATTAATACATTTATTCATATATTGTTTTAGTTTCCTCGCTACACCTCCATCAAGCTTAGAAAAACACCTCCTATACCCCCTTCAAGATAAATTTGTACTATTTTCGATAGAAAAAATATTCCGGCCAAAGGCCGGTTCCTCCTAATATTATAGGCTGTCTGTCGCTCGCTAGGATAAAATCAACACCTAAATGACCCGAAAAATCTTAAATTTGACAACGAAATGGGGCGAAAGATCTTACAATCGCCAAACTAATGAAACAAACATAATCAGAAAACTAACGGGGCTAAACATGAGGGAGAAGGAGGACCAGAATAACGCCCCACCGCCCCTTAATGATAGACCCGCAGCAGTGAGAGAGACTATACAGTAATATGTAGATCCCGCTGGAGTACACTGAACCACCTGCATTCCAACCTTTATATGACCACGTAATGTACAGTCGGCCTCATAAGTTTTGTCCATTACGTTTTGGTCTCTGTGTGCTGTATTAATGTCTTTCAGATGTTGAATGGGGTGAGTAAGTGTAGGAACAAGTTTGTATTATTTCACTTGATATGAAGAAATGACGCTTAGATGTTGCTGATACCAATTATTGATCAAAACATACTTGGTGCCGAGACATCACTTATTAGCACAACTGTACAGTCGGCCACATAAGTTTTGTTCCTCTCCGGGATTTTATACATGGAAATATATTGCGCAGGATGAATGACGAGTATAGTTTCATATGCAATGGTTAAAGCCGGTATCACACGAGAGCTTTTATAGTCAACATTCGATGATCAAAACATTTCTGGCAACATTTCTGGAGTATTTTGCACTGTTATCGGAAACTAGACTGATGATAGATGCATTTAGGTAACCGAAATATATTAAATGTTGACCTCATAACCTGTCAGACCAGTGTTGAAGATAAATGTTGAGTGAAAAAGTGTTCGTGTGATACCGGCTTAACTCATCTGATTAGTCAACTGACAATTAATAGAAACCACACTCACCAATCATTAATAGAAACCACACTCACCAATCATAAATAGAAACCACACTCACCAATCATTAATAGAAACCACACTCACCAATCATTAATAGAAACCACACTCACCAATCATAAATAGAAACCACACTCACCAATCATTAATAGAAACCACACTCACCAATCATTAATAGAACCCACACTCACTCACCATCATTAATAGAAACCACACTCACCAATCATTAATAGAAACCACACTCACCAATCATTAATAGAAACCACACTCACCAATCATTAATAGAAACCACACTCACCAATCATTAATAGAAACCACACTCACCAATCATAAATAGAAACCACACTCACCAATCATTAATAGAAACCACACTCACCAATCATTAATAGAAACCACACTCACCAATCATAAATAGAAACCACACTCACCAATCATTAATAGAAACCACACTCACCAATCATTAATAGAAACCACACTCACCAATCATTAATAGAAACCACACTCACCAATCATAAATAGAAACCACACTCACCAATCATTAATAGAAACCACACTCACCAATCATTAATAGAAACCACACTCACCAATCATAAATAGAAACCACACTCACCAATCATTAATAGAAACCACACTCACCAATCATTAATAGAAACCACACTCACCAATCATTAATAGAAACCACACTCACCAATCATTAATAGAAACCACACTCACCAATCATTAATAGAAACCACACTCACCAATCATAAATAGAAACCACACTCACCAATCATAAATAGAAACCACACTCACCAATCATTAATAGAAACCACACTCACCAATCATTAATAGAAACCACACTCACACCAATCATTAATAGAAACCACACTCACCAATCATTAATAGAAACCACACTCACCAATCATTAATAGAAACCACACTCACCAATCATTAATAGAAACCACACTCACCAATCATTAATAGAAACCACACTCACCAATCATTAATAGAAACCACACTCACCAATCATTAATAGAAACCACACACTCACCAATCATTAATAGAAACCACACTCACCAATCATTAATAGAAACCACACTCACCAATCATTAATAGAAACCACACTCACCAATCATTAATAGATACACTCACCCATCATTAATAGAAACCACACTCACCAATCATTAATAGAAACCACACTCACCAATCATTAATAGAAACCACACTCACCAATCATTAATAGAAACCACACTCACCAATCATAAATAGAAACCACACTCACCCATCATTAATAGAAACCACACTCACCAATCATAAATAGAAACCACACTCACCCATCATAAATAGAAACCACACTCACCAATCATTCATGCTATTTTACTCTCATACATAAGATCACGACGAGGAATATAACTTATGTGGCCGACTGTACATTCAGCCTAATAAGTGATGTCTCGGCACCAAGTATGTTTTGATCAATTATTGGTATCAGCAATATCTAAACTTCATTACTTCATATCGAGTGAAATATACAAACACGTTTCTACACTTACCCACCCTATTCAACATCTGGCAGACATTAATACAGCACAGAGCAACCCAAACGTAATGACAGCTGGGACATGACTTATTAGCGCGACTGTACATTCAGCCTAATAAGTGATGTCTCGGCACCAAGTATATTTCGATCAATAATTGGTACCAGCAATATCTAAGCATTAATTTATCGTTTTGAGCGAGATATACAAACATCTTCCTACACTTACCCACCCTATTCAACATCTGACAGACATTAATACAGCACAGAGCGAGCCAAACGTAATGCCAGCCGAGGCATGACTTAACCCGTTCAGTACCAGCGACGTACTTTGCATTATATTCTAGCAACTATTAGATGACTGTATTGAGCTTAGGAAGGCCTCTAACAATTAAAAGGCCACATACTATCTCAATTAATCCTTTTTGGGCTACCAGCGATCCTTCCTAAGCTGAATAAAATCGTCCAACAGTTGCCAGAATATGACGAAAAGGACGTCACTGGTACCCCCTTAATAAGCAACGTCTTGGGGGTTATTGTGGTGTTTTGTTTAATTATGGAGGGTTTTAATTGTGTTTGCCATTTTCGAACAATGTATTTTTAGTTTACCCCCTAGACTTTAAAAAACGCCTCTCCAGACCCCCTTCAAACTAAAAAATATCGTCCCGCAGACCCCCTTCAAGCTAAATGTGTAAATTTTTCGGTAGAAAAATATCCCGGCCAAAGGCCGGTTTCTCCCAAATTGAAGGCTCGCTATCGCTCGCCCAGGAAACATCGACACCTTATTGGGTTGAACCATTATATAATCGCCAAACTAATGAGATGAAACGTCTTAAAATCTCCAAGCTAATGGAGTAAAACTGGGAGGATCTAACTTGGCCCGCCCTGCACCTAATAGGGTTAACCCCTTGAGTTTATTCTGGCTGTTAGTAGAAGATTTTATACAGCTTAGGAAGGGCATAAAGAAGCCAGAGGGTAAATTTACATAGTATTTACCCCTTCGATGCCCACACATCCTTCCAAGTTAATTGCACAAAATCGTCTAATGATAGCCAAAATAAGCTGCTAAAACGTGTCATAATCCTCAAGGGGTTAAGAGCGTGAAGTACAAGATAAGGCACCTTATCTTTTATAGTGAATAAGAGCCCTAGGTCGGTGAAAAAGATAAAAGACTGCTGTTCCTCACCTTAAAGGGTCCGAATCTTTAAGTAGACTGTTACTTGGCCAAATTCCAGTCAACCCTAGTTTCTTGGTCTCTGGGATTCTATTGTTTTGGTCTCTGTGATGCTATTTGAGTCAGTCCTTGCTTGGTTAAGTTTGAATCGGTCCTGTTTTGGTAGTGTTTGAATTGGTCCTGTTTTGGTGTTTGAATCGGTCCTGTTTTGGTGTTTGAATCGGTTCTGTTTTATTTGATTGTTGCTTGACTCTTGATTGAAGGGTTGTTTGGGGTCCTGTGTTGGTGTTTGAAGCGATCCTGTGCTAAAGGCGATCTAATGAACCCCGTCACACTCTCTCTCCCCTGTGTGGTGCACTACTGCTTGGTGAGGCTCCGGAGGACTCACTATCTCACCTCATCACCAGTCAACACCAGCCTCAACTACCTTCCTTCCTGCCACACCAGTATCTGCCTCGTTTATCTCCTGCCTAGCCCTCATCCCCCTCCCCCCTCTCAGTCTACCTCCCTCCCTTCCCACCCCCTCCTCCCTAACCCTCATGCTCTTTCTCTCTACTTCCCCTTTACTCCGTCCTCCCCTTTACCCCGTCCTCCCCTCCTCACTACCCCCCCCCCCCCCTTCTTTCCTCCCCCTCCCCCTCTTTCTCTCTACCTCCCTTCCTTCCCACCCCCTTAACCCCCTTCCTCCCTAACCATCACATTACCTACCTCCTCCTCTCTCTCTCCCCTAACTTTCATTCTCTCTCTCTCTCTCTCTACCTTCCTTCCTTCCCACCCCCTTTTCTCTCCCCTGATCCTTATGCTTCCTCGCTCTACCTCCCTTCCTCCCACCCCCTTAACCCCCCTCCTCCCTAACCCTCCCCTCTCTCTCCCCTAAGTCTTATGCTCCTTCTCTCCCTACCTCCCTTCCTTCCCACCCCCCTTAACCCCCCTCCTTCCTAACCCTCACACAACCTACCCCCTCCCCTCTCTCTCCCCTAACTTTCTTTCTCCCTCTCTCTCTGCCTCCCATCCCACCCCTCCATAACCCTCACACTACTTACTCCCTCCCTTCCCTATCCCCCACCACACCCACATACATACTCCCTTCCTCCCCTTTCCCCCGCTCCCTCCCCCCCTCTCTCCCCCCCCCCCCCCTCCTATAACCCGTATATCACCTGTTCTACCTGTTAGTTTTTGCCTTGTGATGTTAATTAACCCTTTCTGTACCAGCGACGCCTGGTATGATGTCTTGATGGTGTAATCATGTAATGGTTAGTGTTTACAATCTGTATAATATGGTAACCTAGGTTCGAATCACGGGTTTTCATTAATTTCTTTGAGAGGTGTTTGGTGTTGGGAGTGAAATTAATCAATTATATCAATATTTTAATCTAGCTATATTTAGAAGATTTTATGCAGCTTAGGAAAGATCTATAGTAACTAAAAAGGGTTGATTGAGATAGTTTGAAGCCTTAAAATTGTTAGAGAACCTTCCTGAACTTAATAATATCGCTTAGTAGTAGTCAGAATAGAATAAAACGGATGTCAATGCTACAAAAAGGGTTAACCCTTAAAAGAAACGATAGTGCATATTGTTTTTTCTTTTTCGTGTCATTTAGATATCGATTTTTTCGTGGCGAGCGAGAGCGAGCCTGTGAATTAGGAGGAACTGACGCATGGCCGGTATATTTTTCTACTTGATAGAAGTATAAGGAGGAAACTAAAAATAAATATCTCTCTCTCTCTCTCTCTCTCTCTCTCTCTCTCTCTCTCTCTCTCTCTCTCTCTCTCTCTCTCTCTTTATATATATATATATATATAGAGAGAGAGAGAGAGAATACAAATAATAAATAACTAGATAAATATATACAAAAGTAAATAAATATATGAACAAATAAATACAAATGTGCTGTTGAAAGCTGGGTCATTAGAGTGGCATTTTTTACATGTGTAATTCCTGTTGTTTAACGGAGGAGGCGATCATTATCAGTTCGTTCACCTCCGTTGGTTAGAGAGTGTGTGTGTGAGAGAGAGGGTAGAGAGTAACATGGAGTTATTTAGATACACAGACTACACAGACTTTGCGGTCTACTATATAGTCCGGACTTAATGCTAAAATAGAATTTGCTACAAAGTGGAAGGCAAGGATAGCAAAGCAGGAGGCTCTCTCCCCACCCACCTCTCCCTCCGACCGAATTTAAGAAAAATCCTATACTACTGATGCTTAACCTACATTCCTTTTAGTACGAGGATGTCCTTTTACATATTTTTCTTGCAAACATTAGACTATTGTATACAGCTTAAGAAGGATCTCTAGCTATCAAAGGGGTAAACTACAGGTACATCTCAATCCTTTCCTTAAGGGGAGGTATTTAGTTTGTTCCCTAGGCCTCCATCAAGCTAAAAAATACACCCCCTTGAGTCCCTTTCAAGATAAATTTGTACATTTTTCGGTAGAAAAATTTCCCGGCCGAAGGCCGGTTCCTCTTAAATTACAGGCTCGCTATCGCTCGCCAGGATAAAATCTACACCTGAATGGCACGAAAGGTCTTAATATGGGGTGAAAGTTCTTAAAATCGCTAAACTAATGGGGCAAACGTTTCATAAGATCAAAAGCAATGGGGCTAAACATGAGGGAGAAAGGGGTCAAGAAAAAAATCCCTCAAGTGGAGATCTCCCCTTAACTCCCACAGACCCTTTACAATCCCAAATCATATCGTCAAATAATAGCCAGAATAAGATATAATAATGCATCCTGGATATATATAGTATGTATGTATGTATGTATGGCCGACACGAGACAGAGCCCGAACAGAAACAACATTTAAAGTTCCTATTAAGAACATAAGAACATAAGAAAATGGGAGTCTGCAAAAAGCCGATCGGCCCATACATGGCAGATCCCTGTCACACCCAACCCCAATTACTAGGCCCAATTATAGGCCCACCTCACTAATACCTTGAGTACTGACCCCACCAAAACGGTCAGAGATTAACACAAGATTACGGGGGTCTGCTGAGCGCCGATTGGCCCACACCTGGTAGATCCCCCTCACACCCAACCCATCTCGTCCATATGCTTATCTAATTTTATATTAAAGCTCCCTATCGTTCTTGATCCCACTATATCACTCGGTAGCCTATTCCACCCATCTACAACTCCGTTACACAACCAATATTTGCCTATATCTTTTCTGAAACGAAATTTATCTAATTTGAAACCATTTGTTCGAGTTCTTTCGCTATCACTGAGCTTCAGTACATTTGCCATGTCTCCTTTATTTGTCCCACTAACCCACTTGAACACTTCTATCTATATTATCCCCTCTAACTCTGCATCTTTCTAACGAATGTAAGCCTAATTTTTTCAACCTTTCTTCATATGGTAGATTTCTAATATTATGAATAATTTTTGTCATTCTTCGCTGTACTCTCTCCAACGAATCTATGTCCATTATGTAATAAGGACACCAAAATTGGACAGCATAATCCATATGAGATCTCACTAATGACAAGTAAAGTTTCAAGATAACATCGGCAGTTCTATTACTTACACTCCATGAGATGAACTCTAAAATCCTGTTTGCCTTGTTACGTACGCTTATACACTGTTTTCTAGGTTTCAAATCGTTGCTAACAAACACACCCAAATCTTTCTCGCAGTCTGAGTTTTCTAATTCAGCATTAGCTAGTTTATATTTTGCATTAGTATTCGTCTTCCCTATCTTTAATACCTTGCATTTGTCAATGTTAAAATTCATCTGCCATTTTACTGACCATTCGTGTAAGGTATCTAGATCCCTTTGGAGGCACTCTATATCGCTATCTGAATCTATTGGTCTCCCTATTTTGGTATCGTCTGCGAATTTACTTATCCTACTAGTTATACCTAAATCAAGGTAATTTATGTATATGATAAATAACAGAGGACCCAATACAGATCCCTGGGGGACACCACTCTTGACTGATCCCCACTCTGACTTAGTACCATTTATGCTGACTCTCTGCTTCCTACCAATTAGCCATGACCTAATCCATCCCAACAGCGACCCACCTATTCCATGCGCCTCAACTTTTCTCATCAATCTCTCATGGGGGACTCTGTCGAAAGCTTTACTGAAATCTAAATATATTATATCATATGACTTGTCATTATCTACTGCTTCATATACACCTCTGAGAAAAAACTAAGCAAATTTGTAAGGCAAGAACGTCCCTGAGGTAATCCATGCTGAGAAGAATTGATTAAGTTAAATGTTTCTAAGTGGTTTCTCATTTTACTAGCAATAATTGACTCTAGTAGCTTTCCTATGATTGAAGTGAGACTAATGGGACGGTAATTGGATGCTATTGATTTATCACCTTTTTTGAAGATCCAAACTACATTTGCAATCTTCCAAGCTTCTGGAACTAAACCGGTTTCAAATTACTTGTTAAATAGAAATGTTAATGGGTAACTTAACTCATCTCTGCATTCTTTTAATACTCTAGCATATACCTCATCCGGACCAGGCGATTTCTGAGGTTTCAGTCTGTCAATTTCCTTAAGCACATCATTTCTACTTATAGTAACCGTACTTAAGCTATTTTCTATACTATCGCTATATACCTTACGGACTTCTGGGAACTGTGCCAAATTTTCATTTGTGAAAACGGAAATAAATTGATTATTTAATGTATTGCACATTTCTAAATAATTTTCTATAATTTCTCCTATCGAAGTTTTAAGGGGACCAATTACATCTCTAACCTTGGATTTATATAGTTGATAAAAAGCTATAGGGTCCGGGGTCCGGGACCACTCTCGCGTTCCCTCGCCCGTTTTTCTGTCTCGTCGAGTAGGAGAATTATATAAGGGGAGGAGGATTCTTAGCCCCCTGACCCCAGAAGAAAAAGTAGGGCAGTAAAATAGACAGACAGAAACAGCTAAGGTTGGGTAGAGGATACCAAACCTCACTCTGGATAGGACCAGCCCTCACCGTGTACTGAACCTTTACCTGTCCTAGTGCTGTAAAGCTAAAATGTTTAAGTTCCAAGTATGTCGTGCCCCGAGTTCGAATCCCTTGAGTATCACATGCTTTCATTAATTTAATTTAGGGGTGATTGATGTTAAAAATATTAATCGATATAATGTTAATAGTGTTTAGTATACGACCCTAACTTTTTTTATTTATTTTTTTTTATTTTTCTATATTCCAACTACTGTACTCTCTCTCTCGGGCATAGGCTGATAGCCTTTACACCCTACCGCTGAAGACGGTGAGGCTCGTGAGGTCTTGCTCCAGTCTAGGGAGTGAGACATGCGAAGCTTCACGGCTCGAAGCAACTCCATCTCTGAAGCCGCCTCGCCTCTGCGCTTCACAGTCTCACCCCCCACACTCGGACCCTCACTCTCAGAACGTCACCTATTGAGCAATTAACTCATAAGAACATAAGAACATAAGAAAATGGGAGTCTGCAGAAAGCCAATTGGCCTAAGCAAGGCAGATCCCTGTCCCACACAACCCCAATTCAATTACAAAGCCCAATTATAGGCTTCACACTCTAATACCCTGAGGATCATCTTACCAAAACGGTTAGAGATTAACGCAGGATTATGGGGGTCTGCAGAGCGCTGATTGGCTTAACCCGGCTGATCCCCCTTCACACCCAACCCTTCTCGTCCATATGCTTATCCAATTTTATCTTAAAGCTCCCTACAGTTTTAGATCCCACTATAGCACTTGGTAGTCCATTCCACCCATCTACAACTCTGTTACCAAACCAATATTTGCCTATATCTTTTCTGAAACGAAATTTATCTAATTTGAAACCATTGGTACGAGTTCTTTCGCTATCACTGAGCTTTAGTACATTTGTCATGTCCCCTTTGTTAATCCCACTAACCCACTTGAACACCTCTATCATATCCCCTCTAACTCTGCGTCTCTCTAACGAATGTAAACCTAATTTCTTCAACCTTTCTTCATACGAAAGATTTCTAATATTATGGATCATTTTTGTCATTCTACGCTGTACTCTCTCCAATGAATCTATGTCCATTCTGTAATAAGGACACCAAAATTGGACAGCATAATCCATATGGGGTCTCACTAATGACAAGTAAAGTTTTAAGATAACATCAGCAGTTCTGTTACTCACACTCCTAGAGATGAACCCGAGAATCCTGTTTGCCTTATTACGAACGCTTATACACTGTTTTCTAGGCTTCAAATCATTGCTAACAAACACACCTAGATCTTTCTCGCAGTCTGAATTTTCTAATTCTAAATTAGCTAGTTTATATTTAACATTTGTTTGCATCTTCCCTATCTTTAATACCTTGCATTTGTCAATGTTAAACTTCATCTGCCAATTTACTGACCATTCATGTAAGGTATCTAGATCCCTTTGGAGGCACTCTATATCGTTATCTGAATCAATTGATCTCCCTATTTTAGTATCGTCTGCGAATTTACTTATCCTACTAGTTATACCTAAATCTAGGTCATTTATGTATATAAGAAACAACAGGGGACCTAATACCGATCCCTGGGGGACACCACTTTTGACTGCTCCCCATTCTGACTTGGTACCATTTATGCTGACTCTCTGCTTCCTACCAATTAGCCATGACCTAATCCATCCTAACAACGCCCCACCTATTCCATGTGCCTCAACCTTACTCATCAATCTCTCATGAGGGACTCTGTCGAAAGCTTTACTGAAATCTAAATATATAATATCATATGACTTGTCATTATCTACTGCTTCATATACCTCTGAGAAAAAACTAAGTAAATTAGTAAGGCAAGACCGTCCCTGAGTGAATCCATGCTGAGAAGAATTGATTAAGTTAAATGTTTCTAAGTGGTTTCTCATTTTCCTAGCAATAATTGACTCTAGTAGCTTTCCTATGATTGAAGTGAGACTAATGGGACGGTAATTGGATGCTATTGATTTATCACCTTTTTTGAAGATAGGAACTACATTTGCAAGCTTCCAAGCTTCTGGAACTATACCTGTTTCTAATGACTTGTTAAATAGAAATGTTAATGGGTAACTTAACTCATCTCTGCATTCTTTTAATACTCTAGCATATACCTCATCAGGACCAGGCGATTTATGAGGTTTCAGTCTGGTAATTTCCTTAAGCACATCATTTCTACTTATAGTAACCGTACTTAACCTATTATCTATACTATCGCTGTATACCTTACGGACTTCTGGAAACTGTGCCAAATTTTCATTAGTGAAAACGGAAAGAAATTTACTATTTAATGTACTGCACATTTCTAAATCATTTTCTGTCATTTCTCCTATCGAAGTTTTAAGGGGACCAATTACATCTCTAACCTTGGATTTATATAGTTGGTAAAAAGCTTTAGGATTATTTTTTGAGTCATTGGCAACCTTAATTTCATAATTTCTTTTTTCTTTACTAATATCCTTTTTTCCTGTCGTGATAGATTCTGATAGTAAGCAAGTAGGTGAATTTCGCCTTTTTTAATTTTTCTATATATTCCTCTCTTTTGTCCTAGAAGATCTAATAGTCTATTATTCATCCATTTGGGTTGGTTCTGTGTTGATCTAAATTTTCTTTTGGGGATATATTTATTTTGCGCATTGAATACTGACTTGATAAAATTATCGTATGTATCTACCAAGTTTGACGTCTCTTCCTGACTTAAGATGACAGGTGCCTGAGAAAGGATACACTCATTTGGACACCTGGATCGACTTAATTTTTTGACCATAGGGTCCGCTAACAGGGCTTCTCTTAACCCACCATAATTGGCTTTTCTGAAGTCAGGTATTAATGTTGTATTCTCTCTGATATTACCTTTCCATTGTATATTAAAATACACAGAATTGTGATCACTATTTCCTAGGTGGTCCCCGATTTCTACACTATTTATCATATGTTCATTGTTACTGAAAACTAAATCGAGAATATTATCACCTCTAGTCGGCGTATCTATGAATTGAGATAAAAAACTATCTTGTACTACCTCAATAAACTCCTTTGAATCAGAGTCGCCTATTTGTTGCTGCCAATCTATATTAGGGAAATTAAAATCCCCCATAATGCACACGTTGCTAAGCCTTGATGCTATTTTAATTTCCTCCCATAATGATGTTCCGTCATTTCTACTCATATTTGGCGGTCTATACATAACTCCAATAACTAAAGTCTCACTACCTTCGTTAACTTCTACCCAAACACTTTCATTTTCATTATTTACTCTAATACCTGATTTAGTACAGCTTTTTTTTTTTTTTTTTTTTTTTTTTTTTTTTTTTTTTAAGAGACAATGAACGGAGGAAGGAAAAACACAGATAAAACAAAAAGGTCCATGTGCCTAAAGGCATCCTCCATTCATAAAATGTTTGTAACAACTGGATTTAAACATTTGTAGATTGTAAGTTTGTGGAAAGCAATTCGAGGGAAGTGAATTCCAAAGAGTAGTAGCTCTGGGGATAAATGAATTCTGATATGCAGAAGTTCTGCATTGTGGAGGAGAAAGTGTAAATTCATGGGCGCTCTCAGCTGCCCTAGTTCTACGGGGAAAGATGTGGAGAGGCGGCACAATTGAAGCAAGTTCCTCGGAACAATTGCTGTGAAAATATCTGTAGAATAATGCAAGGGATGCAACGTTTCTTCGTATGGATAATGTAGGAAGGTCCTGTGTGATTGCAGGGTTATTGATTAATCTAATAGCTTTATTTTGAATTTTGTCCAACTGCCTCAATGCAACCACTCCACTTCCACCCCACAGAGGTGAACAGTAATCCATCTGAGAACGCACATGACTTTTATATATTACGGCCAACTGCTTTTAATGAACTCCTGACAAACACTGCTATACCGCCGCCCCTCCTACTTGTTCGGTCATATTTAAACAAACTATATCCCGGTATATCAAACTCTGCTAAAAAATGCCTGGTTTCTGTATTAATCCATGTTTCAGTTAGCGCTATTATGTCTATATTTTCTTTGCTAACCAGTGCTCTAAGTTCGTTCATTTTGTTACATAAACTCCTGCAATTTGTATAATAAACCCTCAAACTATTACTTGTATTTGCAACTATTTTTCTATTGTTTTTAACTAATTTATTTTTACTAGGCATTGCCCCCCCTGTAGCATATTTTTGAATATGGGAATATTCATACAATGCTATTTTAATCAGGGAACAATGAGGGTATTTTTTTTTGGCATTTCGGTGTGCTGTGGTAATGCACTGATACTAGGTACAGCACAAATTCCATCCCAATAATATCTTCCCATTGACATATTGGGATTCGAACCCGGGTCCATTGGATTACCAGTCCAGTGGCAAGACCACTCCGCCACACCTCCCCTAAACACTGTAAACAAAAATACATAATATGAAGGTTTGTGCTTATAGAGGTAATTATGCTTCCCCTATGCTTGGCCAAATGCTTTATGTGAACAAATAATAATACTAAATATACATAGAAGCGGCCTCAGTATCATAAATAGAACCAGCCTTAAGCCGGTATCACACGAGCACTTTTTCCCTCAAAATTTATTCTCAATACTGGTCTGGCAGCTTATGAGGTCAACATTTAAAATATTCCGGTTACCTAAATTCATCTACCATCAATCTAGTTTCCAATCTAACTATCTATCCATTGTCTGACACCGTGATCCCCGAAGGGGTGGCCACGAACGAAACGCCCCCATGCACCTCTGTCCCCAGTCAGTCGACGCCCCTCCTCCCAAGCAGCATCACCTTCACTCATATACTTCTTAACTCCATCTTTCGACCTCTCGCTTGGTTTACCTCTCCCTCTCTGTCCTTCCACCTCGCTCTCGTACACCCTCTTAGCCATTCTCTCGCTTCCCATACGTTTCATATGGCCGAACCATCTCAAGGTGTTCCTTTTCACATTTTCCAGCGCGTCTACATCCACACCACACCTCTCTCTTACTTCCTCCTCATTCGTCTGTCTCTCCCTCCATGTAACTCCACACACACTTCTCAAGTAACTCATTTCCACCACTCTCACTCTTGGTCTGAGTCTCTCCACCAAAGTCCATGCTTCGCTTCCCTAAGTCAATGTTGGGATTACCACACTGTCAAGCAAGGACTTCTTTACTTCCATACTGACCACCCTATTTCTTGTTACTGCTTTCAGCGTTCCTACAACCCTCTTCCCCTGTTGCACCCTCTCCCTCACTTCTTCATCCATAGTCCCATCTTTACTCAGCACACTGTGCAGATAATTATTCCAGAAATGTTCCCACAAAAATGTTGAATCACCGAATGTTGACTATTAAAGCTCTCGTGTGATACCGTCCTAAGCGTAATAAATATACTAGGAAGGTTTTGTGCTTGTAACGGTACTGGATAATAGTGCTTCCCCTATGCTTGCCCCCCGATGGTTTATGGCCACACAATATAGAAATGTAGGTTCTGGGGTGAGTGTGCATAGAAGCTGGTACAATTAAGGGGAGGCAGACCGTTTTTCTGGACCCCATTCTCCCTAATATTTAGCCCCACTAGTTTTGAGATTATAACACGTTCGGCCCATTAGTTTTGCGATTTTAACACCTTTCGCCCCATTTCGTTTTCAATTTTAAGGCCTTTGGTGCCATTTAGGTGTCGATTATTTCCAGTCGAGCGATAGCGAGCCTGCAATTTTAAGAGGAAACGGCCTTCGGCCTGGACATTTTTCTACCGAAAAAATTTACAAATTTATCTTGAAGGGGGGTCTAGGGGGTGTTTTTCTAAGCTTGATGGAGGTCTAGAGAGGAGACTAAAAAAATATATGAATATATGAGAATTAATAGACCAAACAAACGGTCTGCCTCCCCTTAAACGGATGCTGGTAATGCACCCTCTCTCTACTATGATGCTAGCTATATTTACTCTTTGAAGATTATGACGCATCTTGACAGTTTACTCTGACTATCATTAGACGATGTAATGCCCTTTAGGGACAATATGTATTTTAGGTCACGTATGGGATATAATTGTCTATGTGTTATATAAAGCTTTATCTTGCAGTATTAGTCACCGCAATAGATGTCTTTACCGCAGCAAATTACATTGTTTGTCATTAGACTTTGTGGGTGGACGAAAAAATGGCAGCCATCTTGGGTCACTGGAGAACTATTTTTGTTTCACTTTTCCATCGTATTTTTAGTATGCTGTCATCCTCTATATCAATGGTAAGACCAGCGGGGGTCTGGTTGGGTTAGGTTGTTAGGTTAGGTTAATGGCAAAATGTGTTTTTTTGGGGGGCATGTCTTAACATTGCTACATAATGGATAAACATGCATTTACAGAAGGAAAAACACCTTGAAAAACACTAACCAATCAAAGAACTGATGAAACAAGCGATAGTGATAATAAATACACATACGTTACCTAAAACACCTTGAAAAAACACTAACCAATCAAAGAACTGATGAAACAAGCGATAGTGATAATAAATACACATACGTTACCTAAAACACCTTGAAAAACACTAACCAATCAAAGAACTGATGAAACAAGCGATAGTGATAATAAATACACATACGTTACCTAAAACACCTTGAAAAAAACACTAACCAATCAAAGAACTGATGAAACAAGCGATAGTGATAATAAATACACATACGTTACCTAAAACACCTTGAAAAACACTAACCAATCAAAGAACTGATGAAACAAGCGATAGTGATAATAAATACACATACGTTACCTAAAACACCTTGAAAAACACTAACCAATCAAAGAACTGATGAAACAAGCGATAGTGATAATAAATACACATACGTTACCTAAAACACCTTGAAAAACACTAACCAATCAAAGAACTGATGAAACAAGCGATAGTGATAATAAATACACATACGTTACCTAAAACACCTTGAAAAACACTAACCAATCAAAGAACTGATGAAACAAGCGATAGTGATAATAAATACACATACGTTACCTAAAACACCTTGAAAAAACACTAACCAATCAAAGAACTGATGAAACAAGCGATAGTGATAATAAATACACATACGTTACCTAAAACACCTTGAAAAACACTAACCAATCAAAGAACTGATGAAACAAGCGATAGTGATAATAAATACACATACGTTACCTAAAACACCTTGAAAAACACTAACCAATCAAAGAACTGATGAAACAAGCGATAGTGATAATAAATACACATACGTTACCTAAAACACCTTGAAAAAACACTAACCAATCAAAGAACTGATGAAACAAGCGATAGTGATAATAAATACACATACGTTACCTAAAACACCTTGAAAAACACTAACCAATCAAAGAACTGATGAAACAAGCGATAGTGATAATAAATACACATACGTTACCTAAAACACCTTGAAAACACTAACCAATCAAAGAACTGATGAAACAAGCGATAGTGATAATAAATACACATACGTTACCTAAAACACCTTGAAAAACACTAACCAATCAAAGAACTGATGAAACAAGCGATAGTGATAATAAATACACATACGTTACCTAAAATACATATTGACCAAGTTTAGAAAGGATCTGTGGGAATTATAATGTAAAACTTGCAAAATAAACAAACCAAAACTGGGACGATACAAGATAAATGCAAAAGAACTAATCAAAATCGCTATGTGGAAATAACGCTTAATAACGCTTAATTTTAAAAGGGTTACCTAAAGACTGTCTCAGTTAACCCTCCGACTTCCGTACACCCTATATGTAAATGTATATACTCAGGCACATGCCCCATACCTGGGGGTAGCCGACTCAGGACAGAGCCCGAACAAAAACAACGTTTAAAACTCCAATCCTTGGGGTCCGGGACCACTATCGCGATCCCTTGCCACTTACTCTATTTTATATATAGTAGGTGAATTTTACAAGGGGAAGAGGATTCCTATAGTCTATTCACTGTAAGTAGGCGAGAAATCATGACCTCTAACCTCTGTAACTCAAAAACGACTAGAGTAATCGAGCTAATATTTCTACCATTTGGGAAGAGTCAGTCAAGGAATACATGTGGAAATTTACAGCCAATTTGCTCTAGCCCTTTTTGAATTACAGAGGATAGAGGTCATGATTTCTCGCCTACTTACAGCAAATAGACTATAACCTTCCGCTCCCGAAGTGAGAACAATAACAGACATAAATGGCTAAGGCTGGGTAGAAGATGCCAAACCTCACTCTGGACCAGACCAACCAGAAAACAGAAATGAAATGCGTAATCTGATCTTGAAAGGGTTAAGTGGAAGCATACAAATTACATAATAATAAACGTACCTGAAGGTGGTCCATCAGTTAATAATTAAGGGGAGGCTGGCCGTTTGTTTGCTCTATTAATTCATGTATTCATATATTTTTTTAAATTTCCTCCCTAGACTTCCATCAAGCTTAGAAAAACACCCCCTTCAAGATAAATTTGTATATTTTTCGGTAGAAAAATTTCCCGGCCGAAGGCCGGTTCCTCTTAAAATTGCAGGCTCGCTATCGCTCGCCAGGAAATAATCGACACCTAAATGGCACAAAAGGTCTTAAAATTGATAACGAAATGGGGCGAAAGGTGTTAAAAATCGCTAAACTAATGGGCCGAACGTCTTATAATCTCGAAACTAGTGGGGGCTTAAACATTAGGGAGAAGGGGGTCCAGAAAAACGGTCTGCCTGCCCTACAGACCCCGGCCACGACCAGAGCAGAGAGGGTAAGAAGAGGGTGGTAGTTATCTGTAAGACTCCAATGAATGAATACCAGTCAGCCTTATTCTACACCACCTTCTCCCTCATGTTTAGCCCCACTATTTAGGCGATTTTAACACCTTTTCACCCCATTTCTTTGCTAATATTAAGAGTTTTTTGTGTCATGAAGGTGTAGATCTTTTCTTGGCGAGCCTGTAATATAGAAGGAACCGGCCTTCGGCCGGGATATTTTTCTACCGAAAAATGTACAAATTTATCTGGAAAGGGGGCCTAGGGGGAGTAATTTTAAGCTTGATGGAGGTCTAGCGAGTAAATTACAAAATACATAAGTATCTACATTAATTACATAATATATCCCCACGAGAGCATAGAGAGGGTAAGGTAAGGTGGTGGTTGTTATAGCTGTATAAGACTCCCCTATGTTTAGTTAATGATCACTACCAGTCAGTCACCACCACGCTAGGTACACTCTTACACCATAATACCTCCACACCCATTGCTATACCATGGAAGCTTTAAGGGGACAGTGGTTATTTTGGGGGTCTGTTTATTTATATAGTAATGTGTTGTTTTACTTTCCGCCCTAGACCTACATCAAACTTAGAAAAACACCCCCTAGACCTCCCCCCCCCCCCCCCCCTTCAAGATAAATGTGTACATTTTTCGGTAGAAAAATGTCCCGGCCGAAGGCCGATTCCTTTTAAAATTACTGGCTCGCTATCGCTCGCCACGAAAATATCGTCATCAAAATGGCACAAAAGGTCTTAAAATTGACAACAAATTAGGGCGAAAGGTGTTAAAATCGTCAAATTAATAGGCCGAAAGTCTTAAAATCTCAAAACTAATGGAGCTAAACTATATATATTAATGAGAACCAGTCAGTCTTAGTCTACACACAGCACGCTAGGTACACTCTTAACGCATAATACCTGCACACCCATTAATGGCATCTTTAACCCCTTCTGTACCGACGACATCTCTGTATATTTATTCTATAGGTAGCGCCAACGAACTTGACAATTTTCTTGACCCCTTAACTTCTCATAACTCAAAAGGGCCTAGAGCAAACTGGCTGTAAATATCCACACCTATTTCCTGGTGGGCTCTTCCCTAATGATAGAAATGTCAGCTCGATTGCTTTCATGCACTTTGAGTAATGAGAAGTTAAAGGGTCTAGAAAATTGTCAAGTTCGTTGGCGCTACCTATAGTTATATTTAGACGATTTTGTGCAGTTTAATATTTACATTATGAAGATTAATTTTACAGTTGGAGGATTCATTTTAGGCCCGTATTTATGTCTTAGAGCGTACAGTCATGAACCATAATATCTGCACACCCGTTTGGATCTGTATCGAACCCAAGCGAGACAATCCAGTGTTCTGTTACATCCCAGAGGCTTCACAACTTGGCAGTTGGTTTTTCGAGTCCTTCTCCTCCCTCATGTTTAGCCCTATTAGTTATGAGATTTCAAAACATTCGCCCCATTAGTTTGGCGAGTTTCAGATCTTTTGCCCCATTTCTTTGCCAATATTAAGACCTTTCGTGCCATTTAGGTGTCAATTTATTCCTGGCGGGCGAAAGCGTGCCTGTATTTGAAGAGGAATCGGCCTTCGGCCGGGACAGAAAAATGTACAAATTTATATCGAAGGTGGGTCTTGTGGGTGTTTTTTTTAAGTTTGATAGAGGTTTAGAGAACAAACTAAACCCACTCCTTAAACCATTGACCCGAACCAGTAAATTATGCTGCACAATATCGTCTGAATATGTTAACTTAGGTTTTATTATCGAAAATTATGTTTGGTTATTTTTATATGAATATTTTACTAAATACTATCATTAATTGTTGTAATTAGCTCGGAATTTTCAGTTCAAATCTTTTTAGGGTTTGATATAGTAATATACAGTATGTGACAGGTAGGCTAAACAGTACATTAAGTTCAGTGCCACAACAGAGTAGATAAAAATAAGAAAACGTCCTATTTTGTCATATGTAATCAATTATTTTATACAGTAATATATATATATATATATATATATATATATATATACTGTATATATATGTGTGTGTGTGTGTGTGTACTGTAGATAGATAGATAGATAGATATATCTATTGCCGGACGCCTTACTCCCCTTAATGAGGGTGGCCATACACAGAAGGCCCCCAAGCAGACCTATTCCCTTTAAGAGGGACGAACCGAGCAGCTTACTGAAAGACTTACAGGATTGACCACTCAATTTAGGACCCGTCCGACCCCGAGGCCCTCTGTGTATCTTGTTAGCACTATTGTTCTACAGTGGTGTTCGGCTAGTCCATCCACTAACATGCCTTACACTTAGATAAGCAGTACGGATTTGTATCAGGTTTACTCCCTTAGACAGGTTGCCGATCAAGGCTGACGAGTCCCATCCACCTGGATTTTTATAAGGTTGTCTCCACTAGATGGGTTGCCGACCAAGGCTAACAAGTCCCATCTACCCTGATTGATATATATATATATATATATATATACCCGGTATATATATATATATATATATATATATATATATATATATATATATATATATATATATCACAAATTCACGTGGGCTACTAATGTTTGTATACTCTTACCTGGGCTTGAACCACCAACAGTCAGGACAAGTGTCCATACTTTAATCAACTCTACCACGATGTGATCAAGAATTCTTAACCTCTTCCTATTAATATTAAGGAGAATGGAAATTCTACTTGGACACAGTATTACATTTCATACACAAGTCGTAGGATCCATATTCCAGGATACCATACAGGGATTTATACAAATTAAGTACGCCCACACAGCTCGGGCTGAATTTGTTAAATTTAATTCTCCCCTAACCAAGCACGAGAGTCATTTATATTCATATATCTCACAAGTTTACGTGAGCTACTAAAATTATTTATTTAGTATTCAGGATGGTGTCAATAACTTATTATTTTTAATATTATTATTTTAATTTAGTAGTAGTAGTAGTAGTAGTAGTGGTGGTCGCTTTTTCTGGACGCCCTTCTCCCTCATATTTAACCCCATTAGTTTTCATATTTTAAGACTTTCGGACCATTAGTTTGTCTATTTTAATACCTGTTGTCTCATTTCGTTATCAATTTTAAGACCTTTGTGCCATTTAGGTGTCGATTTTTTCCTGCTGAGCGATAGCGAATCTGTAATTTAAGAGGAACTGGCCTTAGGCCGGGACTTTTTTCTACCGAAAAACGTACAAATATATCTTGAAAGGGGGTCTAGGGGGTGTAATTTTAAGCTTGATGGAGGTCTAGGGAACAAACTAAAACCTCCCCTTAAGGGATGGTTAACTTTTGAGGAGATTTTTGCATATATTCATTATTTTTCTAGTTTCCTCCCTAGACCTCCATCAAATTCAAACAAAACATCCATTAGATCCCCCTTCTAGATTAATTTGTACATTTTTCGGTAGAAAAATTTCCCGGTTCTTCCAACATTACAGGCTCACTATCGTTCGCCAGGGAACAAATCGACACCTAAATAGCACGAAAGATCTAAATATTGACGAAGAAATGGGGCAAAAGGTCTTTAAATCGACTAACTAATGGGGTAAACATCTTAACATCTGAAAACTAATGGGGCTAAACATGAGGGAGAATGTGGTCCAGAAAAGTTAGAAAACCGGCCCATCCCCCCTTAAGGCCACGATATGCTGTATGTCCTTGAGTGTACAACATTGATAACTATAATTATAAATAAAATGTTGATTATTATATTCTTAGATATATGATATTAGATATATGGTGTGGAGGTAGATGTGCTGGAAAGTGCGAAAAGGAACAACTTGAGATGGTTCGGCCATATGGAACGTATGGAAAGCGAGAGAATGACTAAGAGGGTGTACGAGAGCGAGGTGGAGGGACAGAGGGGGAGAGGTAGACCGAATATGAGGTGGAAGGATGGAGTGAGGAACTACATGAACGAAGGCGGTGCTGGTTGGGGGGAGGGGCTTCGATTGACTGGGGACAGAGGTGCATGGGGGCGGTTCGTTCGTGGCCACCCCTTCGGGGATCACGGCGTCAGGCAATAGATAGATAGATAGATAGATATATGATAAAATATATAATAAATAAAATAAAGGTGTATGCGACAAGAGATATAATGTTGTAGTATCCCCTTTCTATATCGTTTTCTTTTATGCGTACATAATAGAAAGCGAAATAGAAAGCGTAAACTATGCTAATATTACTATTATATACTATTATATATATAATGATTATTAACCTCTGAAGTGCGCATGGGGGTAATTGGAAACGTCCCCCTGTGCTGACGTATTTGAGGTGTTTCCGTCACTAAAATATTCATTGTGCCATTAATAGCATTAATATTTATCCATATGCGCCTATTATGGGTTGATTATAAAGGTATTAACCTGAAACAACAATAAAACGAGTGAAAACAGCGTTTGGATGGTCAAAATCGGAGATATAGCCCGCGAGTTGTATAATGTATGGGTGAGGCAATCTGCTTTCCCGCCAATTTCCCCCAAGGCCACTGAGACACAGTCGATCGATACTCTCTCTCTCTCTCTTGCACTCGCTTGCTATCAGTGATGACCACACCCTCCAATCGGATTTCTAATGTTAGCACGAAAATATACCTCAGAATAAGGGAATAACAGGGAAAATAGGTGATAACTGAAGGAGAGGAGGAAAGTGGGGAAGGAGGGGAGGTAGAGGACTGAGATTTTGCATGGCCCAGGGGCCAAAAAAAAAAAAAAAAAATAAAAAAAAAAAATATAAAAAAATATTTTTTTTTCGGTCAAAAGTTGATTTTTATTTTCTCTGACTCTTAAGAGTCTTCCCGCAGTGCGCCGGGGGAACTCTTAAGAGTCTCCCCGCAGCTCCCGGGTTAATCCATAAAAGTTATAATTATTACTCTAAACCCTATTAAATACAAAAGACCATTTTTATGATGGATTTATAATATATAAAACGGTACATTTCTTCCTATTTTAATTCAGAATAAAACAATTAAGATGCTTTGAGAGTTTGTCTTTGTTAACATGTAAATGGTCGCGGTTGTGTTCGATTGATTTTGTTTTTGTGAAGCTACTATTGACACTTTACTTACAGATACTTACAGATGTCTTCTGGGAGAGGCCTCTCAGGCCTGTGGCACCAGTTCTTCGTCATTAATGTACAAATCTTGTATAGCCTACTGGTGTGGCGGTGGTGGCACTTTGCCTGAGAATTTCACCTCAGATCAGATCAGATGTGGTTCGGGAAGTAGGCCTAATGCCTTAACAATGGCACTTCCCTGAGAGTTTCTTGTAATTTTCCTTTTGTGACGTGCTCTGTTATATTATATTGTATTTTTTTTCTTTTTTCTATATGGTGCATTATAATCTATTTCTTCTTATTCCAGCTCCTTCATTTTCTTGGTTCTTGCTCTCCACATCCCATACAACATCTTCTTCACTCGTTCCTGATTTTCTTCTTTGAACAGTAGATTTCCTATCACTTGATTTTCCTCCTCAACGTAAGGTTCCTAGTAGGCTAGTAGGATACAGTTGATACGGTGTTTAGTTTTCTCAAAATGAGTACATTATAGTTTTGTTGCCATAAAGTTATTATTTCTTAACAAATATTTGACAAAACACATTTTTTGTGTAAGAACGTTACAATTACTTCTGAGTTAAACGAATGGGTGAAAAACCATGAGCACTATACCACCACATAGGCCTATATCTCTGGGTCATATTGATTCAATGGTTTGTTTTTCGGTTTCCCTTGTCTCACCTTCTTCTATAAATGGGGGCTGGTGCACGTGCCTGTACTACGGCATCATCACAATTATTTTGCTTGTCAACTTTGCCCGTGTGTCTTAGCCTACATCAACCCTGGCAAAGTAACGAGCAATATCCCTTCACCGACCCAGCCACTGAGAGTGATAAGTCTCCAGGGCATAAACCTTATCGTCCTTAGGAAGATATTTTCTGCTTTTGTCATTGGTGTGATAAATGTGAAGTGTAGCCTACCGATCTCTTTCCAAATAGGCCTAGATGCAACTCACAGTGGGAATAAATTGTTTTGTATGATGACTGGTGTTGAATCATCGGCTTGTTTTGTCTTGCTCTGCTCTCTAGGTCTCTCATAGGCAGTATCTGTGCCACATCACCAGTATGGATGTTGGGGGGACAATCTTGAAGGTCTCAATCAAGTAAGTAGGCCAAAACTCTTAAATCTCTATGACTCACAAACGACTAGAGTAATCGAGCTAGTATTTCTATCATTTAGGAAGGGTCAGCCAGGTGTGCAAATTTACAGCTATTTGCTCTAGCCCTTTTTTAGTTACAGAAGTTAGGGTTCAGATTACTGTATTTGGAACAGGGTATAATCTTATTTATTAATTTCACTCCTAACACCAACCACTTCCCAATAAAATTAATGAAAGCATGTTATCCTACCGGGATTCGAACCAGGGTTACCACATACTGATCTTAAAAACACTGGCAGACGTTGGTACAATGTTCGTAGTTTGAACTTCCCGCAGTTTCAGTTTGGCACAATTACTTTGAACTATTATAAGCCTGGGCAGAAAATAACATTACTTAATTACAAATCATCAGAATATTATATATAGGTCGTATCACATATAGTTGTATAAGGATGTGTCGATAACATGATAGGCTCGTGGTCTCTTTACAGCCTAAACTGGCGTCTAAACGTTGGAGGTTTGTTTTGTACTTTTATGTATCCTTATTTTGGTCATGTAGTGAGGTTAATTCCAGTTCTATGGTTGATCCAGCCTTCCATTAGTTACTCAGGATGTGTATTTCAGGTAAATATTTTACATTTGATTCTGGCATTTGCTAATATAGGCCTAACCTCGTCAACAGTGGCGTCTGACTGGCGAGGTAGCGTCTGGTAGTGGCGAGGTAGATCATGTGTTTAGCCTACGTTCCGTTTTCTATTCCTGCTTATGGTACAAATTAGTGGTCGTCTTGGTAATAGGAGTCTGCTGGGCAGCTGGGCTACGGTGGTGAGTGGCCGTCCGCGTGAGTCGTCTGCCGCTTCGGTGGTTCGGCTGCCTCTCCCCCCCGGCTTCATCTCCTTGCCGCCTTGCACCATTCTTCACTGCTCTGCCTTCGTCATCTTTTGATCATTTGCCTCTTCCGACTTCACTCTGCGCTTCATTGCAACCTCGCTGTTTGGTGGTGGCCATCGCCCATCGCTCCCTGGACATGTAACGCGTGGCACTGCACGATTGAGGGACGCTGCAACCGCGTGGTTGGTTCGGGGTTCCCGTGTGAAGCCCCCCCTCCGTCGGTGCCATCTGGGTTCGGGGTCCCGTGTGAGGGCCCCCTCCGACGGTGCCGGGACCGCCTTCAGTTTCTGGGGTTGATGTTGGCCACTCCGTCCTCGATTCTTCACATCGCCACGTGTCTGTCTGCCGGGTGTCATCGTGGTCAATAGGCCTATTTACGAGTCGCACCACAGCTGGGATCTCATTTCTAATGGTAGTTTTGGGTTCCTATCATTCTATGCTTCCTTGCTATATAGGCCTAGGCTATCCATTTTTTTTTTTTTTCTTTTTTTTTTCTTTTTTTTTTGGCATTAGCCTAGGCTAGGCTAGGCCTAAAAAAAACTAACCTAACCTAACCTAACCTAAATGTATTTGGGGGCTATTAGGTTAGGTTAGGTTAGGTTTTTTGGTTAGGTTAGGCTAATGCTAAAAAAAAAAAAAAAAGGCAAAAAAACATATTTTCCGGTGGATAAAAAGTATTGGCCTATTAGCAATAAGCAATGAAGCATAGAAGGAACCCAAAACTACCATGTAGTATGTAGTCGATTCCGAATCAATAAGGGAGTTTGAAAGTAATCTTGATAAAGCATGGGGAAGACAAGATTTGAAGTTTGATTATAGGCTAGGCTAAAGCAAAAATACAGAATAGTAAAAATGTTGCATCTGCTACCGCCGCCGCCAACACCGTGAACGACCGCAGCAGTGCAAGTACTGGTACTGAGCTGGATACACAGGAGGCCTAGTTTGCCTTTTTCCAGAGGATCTACTGTAAGAAACTAAGAAATCCCTTCAAATCCTTTCGTGTCCTGGGAGACTCTTGTTGCCCTTCTGCAGCCCCTCCTGGCCCCTGTTGTTTTAGTCTCCTTCCATGGAGGCCGCTGTGGACCCGTCTACGGTCTACCCCGTGACCACTTCCACCTCGGCAGGGCGATATAAGCCTAAGCAGAATTGCTTTACTGCCCTTTAACGTTAAAAAGAAGAACTTGAAGAAGTCTGTGGTGATGGGCTGGTCTATCAGAGTGAGAATTGAGCGATCTCTGCCATACCCATAGCTTACTCTGACTGTTCCTTTTACTTATATATTTTCTAGATCTCAAGTGACGGCGTCTCTTCCGTGGATTGACCTCCCAATCTACCAAGATTGGAAGCCAAAGCGTCACATTTTTCCTTTGCCCTTCAACTTTCTCTTCATAATTGCTGAGGGGCACAGGGCCCTGGGTGGGGCTTTGATTTCCCGGGCGTTTCCGCACCCTCCTCAGCTCCCCGCCATGGAGTGGCTTCGGTCACCCAGGCTTTATTGTGGTCGGCAGGGAGGGTTCTGTGGGGGCGCTCGGTTATGGCCTTGAACTTGCTCGGGGCATTGGGGCTGTTCGGCCAGGCAGCTTGGGGAACAACAACAACAAACTTGAAGAAGTCTTGGTAATAGCCTAGGCCTATTTTTCCTTTAACTTCCTTTAGAACCATTAGTATAACTAAATAAGTTGGTCACCAATTATTTTGCAATATTTGAAAACAAATCTGGATTTTATATGCTCTAAACATCATATGAAAATGTGTTTTAAGCCTCGGCAAAACCTAATAAAAATATATGGTACTAAAAATGGAATTTTTTCGTAACATGGTTGTCAATACCTTCCTATAGACGGCATCGATTCGTACACACGCCATTTTCACTTGTCTCCCGAGGTCTGTCCACCAGCTTTTTAGTCAACACTAACTCCACCTGCCCATCTCTGTCGATTCTGTCGAAACTACAGGTGTTCATTTCCACAGCTTTGCGCACCACGTCACAAGACACTACTGGGTTCCTATTGTTTTTTTTGTGAACACGTCATTATAACGCATAGGCCTATGCTACGTCACGCTCTGGTCACGCATACCCTCGGCAGCCAATCACTCCGGTATAATATGTTGATTACGTCATTGCAATCGGCCAATCACAGATACCCACCTTGATTTACCTGAAAATTGCCAGTCGAGTCATGGAGGTAGAATGCAAAGGATGTTCACCTCTGCGGCTCTGCCATACTATTATTGTAGACACTACACGAAATAATACTGCTGTCCTGAAAGTATTCACAGAACATGGGTGTTTGCCGTGCTTGCCTAATGATGTGACGTGTAAGAGGTAAGATTTTTGGAAAACAAATATTTTAATGCCACAAATTTTCCGAGTGTTTTTTTATAAAAGAAATTGTTCATTTGCATCAATATAGGCCAATAGTGTTTGTAATTAATTAGAAATCTCGGGAAAACCTATTTTCCCCATTAGGCCTATTGATCGATGTTGAGACACGCCCCCGATAGTGATTTAAAAAGACATTAGCCTAACCTAACAACCTTACCTAACCTAACCTAGTGTTATGGGTGGGGGCTGCTGCCCCCACAGCCCCGCTGGTTGAGTACTAATCCCTTAGTAAATAAATAAAAAAAAAATTGGCTGTCGATTATACGAAGGTGAAAGAAAGTCGATGAAGTCTACGGTGTTTACTCTGCAATCTTCAGCATTGATTGTACAGTACAGTAAGTGCTACGTTTTTGATAAATCTGGTTATATGGCTTTGCAATTAGGGAAATCATATAGGAGAAAGAGAGGGGATATGATAGAGACTTTTAAGATAGTGTCAGGAAAGTATGATGAGGATGCGTATGAAGGTATCTTCTTGATGCGGGAGGGAACAAGAACGAGAGGACACTCTAAAAAAAATAACAAAGAAAGAAATAGGCTTGAAAAGGCAAAGAACTCATTTTGTGATATACAGTAGTGGTAAATGAGTGGAACGCACTGGCCCAGTACGTAGTCTATTCCGAATCAATAAGGAAGTTTGAAAGTAATCTTGATAAAGCATGGGGAAGACAAGATATGAAGTTTGATTATACTGTAAAGCAAAAATACAGAATAGTAAAAATGTTGTGTCTGCTGCCGCCGCCGCCGCCAACACGGTGAACGACCGCAGTAGTGCAAGTACTGGCACTGAGCTGGATACACAGGCCTAGTTTGCCTTTTTCCAGAGGATCTACTGTAAGAAATGAGCCGATTACCGAGTTAGTATTTTTCGATTCTCAAAATACGATCCAAGTTTTGCCAAAAATTGCCTCTGGTTTTCCAAAATTATGCTTTTTGGGGTTTGCAATTTAGGGAAACGAGCCAAAATTCTAAATTAGGTTACTGTAATTTTGTACTCTTAAAACTCGCAAAATCCGACCCAAGTTTTGCCAAAACTTGGCTCGGGTTTTCCAAAATTCGGGTTTTATGGCTTTGTAATTTCGGGAAACCTGAGCCAAATTTTTAAATGAGGTTACTGTAATTTTTTTGTCTACAAACTCAAAATCCGAGCCAGATTTGGCCAAAACTTGGCTCGGGTTTTCGAAATATTGGGTTTTAGGCCTTTGAAATACAGTCGACCCTCGATTTAACAGACCCCTATACAACGGATTTCGGATTTAACGGATTCTGTCCGTAGCCGGACAATGGACCCAGCAACGGACAAAGTCCGTTGCTCGAAAAATTGTCCGGTAATTGGCTGGCGCGGCGCACCCTGTATTTCTATGTTTTTTATTTGTTTATCTCGGTAATGAAAGAAATTTTTTATTAAAAAACCTTTATTTTGATGTGCAATATGTAAGGAAAGACATAAAAACTCCCGGAAAGTTAAAAATCTGTATTTTCGAGGCATATTAGGGCTAAATCGGCGAAGTCCGAAGGCGATTTTCCAGCTACGGACACCGTCTCCCCCCTATTAGTCTGTTAAATCGAGGGTCGACTGTACCTTAAAACCCGAGCCAAGTTTTGCTAAAATACGTTTTAATCGCCGTTTTACGCATTTAACCCCTCATTTTCCCTGTACAGTACTTCATACTTCCCCACTATCGGGCGGCGTGTCTTAAGATCGTTGTATAATGGGGAAAACGGTTTCGCCGAGGGTTGTCTATCTATCTATCTATTGCTTGACGTCGCGATCCCCGAAGAGGTGGCCACGAACGAACCGCCCCCATGCACCTCTGTCCCCAGTCAGTCGACGCCCCTCCCCCCAACCAGCATCGCCTTCGTTTATGTACTTCCTCACTCCATCCTTCCACCTCTCATTCGGTCTACCTCTCCCTCTCTGTCCCTCCACCTCTCATTCGGTCTACCTCTCCTCTGTCACACCGTACACCCTTAGTCATTCTCTCGCTTTCCATACGTTCCATATGGCCGAACCATCTCAAGTTGTTCCTTTTCACACTTTCCAGCACATCTACCTCCACACCACACCTTAGTTCCTCATTAGTCTGTCTATCCCTCCATGTAACTCCGCACGCACTCCTTAAGTAATTAATTTCCACTGCTCTCACTCTTGGTCTGAGTCTCTCAACCAACGTCCATGCTTCGCTTCCGTAAGTCAGTGTCGGGATTACCACACTGTCATGCAAGGACTTCTTCACTTCCATACTGACCACCCTATTTCTTGTTACTGCTTTTAGCGTTCCTACAACCCTCTTCCCCTGTTGTACCCTCTCCCGAACTTCTTCATCCATACTCAACACACTGCCCAGATACTTAAAAGAGTTGACGATCTCCATAGCCTGACCGTACAGCTTCACCTCACACTGTGACTTCACCCCTTTCGAAGACCATAACCTTGCTCTTCCCCGCATTTACCTTCAAATTCCGTTTTTCGCACACTGTTCCAAACTCATTTACCAGACCCTGCAACTCCCATTTCATTATCACTCATCAGAACTGTATCATCCGCAAACAGCAGTATAGGTAGCTTCCACTCAATTCCCTCCCTTTTCAGCGATGCACCAACATCCACTGCTCTTGATAGTATTTCTTTCATGACTCCATCCATATATACAGTAAACAACTACGGGGACATCACACACCCCTGTTTCAAACCAACATTCAGGTCAAAGAACTCGCTCTGCTCACTCTCCACACGTACTGCCACCTTTGCACCCTCATACATGCTCTTCACTGCTTTCAGCAACTTGCCCTCTACTCCGTATATTCTAAGTACTTTCCACAAACCTTCTCTATCCACTCTGTCATAGGCCTTCTCCAAGTCCATAAAGGCAACATACACCTTTTGTTTCTTCTCCAGATATTTCTCCACAACACAATTCAGGGTAAAAATCTGATCTACACATCCTCTTCCCTTCCTAAAAACCCGAGGGTTGTAATTATTTCTAAACACTATACTGTATATTGATGAAAACTTAACAGGGAAAAATAAAAAAAATCAATGGGAAAATTAGTGACCATCTTATTTAGTTTTTCCGAACCATTTCCTGGTCAACCGTCGAGGTGTGGGTACTTATAATAATAGTAGCCTAGCTTAACTTATTACCGAAACTACCACCAATAATTTCTCAATATTTGAAGGCTAGCCTATTAGGCTATAGAGTAAGGATGTTGCAAAGATCATATCTTGATAGGCCAAATAACGGTTAGGGCGCTGGACTTGCGCATAGCCTATCACACATAGCCTATTAAAATTTGCCTGACTGTCTTGACTGGCGTGTCCTTTTTTAACAAACTTGGCTGCTTGATCCTGGCGCTTCCGATTGGTGGCCCTACCAGGTGAGTAAACCGGAAGTACATTTTAAGTGCACTAGCCTAGGCCTAGGCTGTATATATATATATATATTTTTTTTTTTTTTTTTTTTTTTCTTCCCTAGCCTACACTATAGGCTAGGCCTAGGCCTACCCTATTCCAACTACTCCCTCTCGGGCATAGGCTGAGAGCCTTTACACTACACCGCTAAACACGGTGAGGCCCGTGAGGTCTTGTTTCAGTCCAGGGAGTGAGACATGCGAAGCACCCCGGCTTGAAGCAACTCCATCTCTGAAGCCGCTTCACCTCCGCACTTCACAGTCTTATTCCCCACACTCGGACCCTCACTAATTAACTCACTAGGTATTGCCCCCCTGTAACATATTTTGAATATGGGAATATTCATACAATGCTATTTAATCAGGGAACAATGAGGGTATTCTTTTGGCATTTCGGTGTGCTGTGGTAATGCTCTTAAAAAAAAAAAAAAAAAAAAAAAAATCCCCATAATTCTCCCTTTTGACGGTGGTAAAACTTATTAAACCCTTGACTGGCAAAATATATGCTGATTTGAATAGGCTAAGTAAGTTGGGGGGGGGGGGGAGGAGGAGAGAGGCAAAGTCCCCTCTCAACCCATGCTGTATCCCAAGGCAAAACAATTTTTGTTTTTTTTTACTCTGAAAATGGCTTTTGTTTCAGATCGTTGGATATAGCCTAATGGGGGAAAACAAATCCGGGGATTGTAAGTTTGTTACTACAGTAAACCCTCGCTACGTCGGACTAATTGGAGGGAGACCCAGTCCTTAGTGTCCGATTTTATGAGATGTATTTACCTAATTGTATTTACCTAATTGTAGTTTACAGGAGTTGAGCTAATCTCGTGTTGTCCCGTCTCTCAGTCTACTTTTTATCCAATTTTTTCTTGAAAATATGGATATTCCTTGCCCCTACTCCTATGTCCGAACTCTGGCTTGTGTCCGACCTGAAAGAGGAAAAAAAACGACCTCACGAGCGGATGTCTGAGTCAACCATGTAAACGGAGACTACAATAAAATTACGACTTCAAGAGGGAAGTTCGCGTCAACATAGAAAACGAAGACTACCCTATTCGTACCCTAGATTCACGGTTTTGACGGAAATTTACCCTCAGTTTCTGGGAAAGTGAGCGCGTCGTCCGACACTGTTAGAGACTGTTGGACAAATCTGGGGAAAATACGAGATATCAGACGTCGGAATTAGACGGTTATGATGGACATCTGCCCTTAGTTTTCCATAAACTTAAAGCGTCGTCCGACAGTGCGACACAGTTAGAGACTGTCGGAACAATCTCGGAAAAGTCCGGCAACTGGTTACTGGGAGGACTTGTCCGACAGGCCGATCCCAATCCGGCAAGTGCGGGTTTCCGACCTTAACCCTCCTGGCCCAGGCTAGCCCTCCTAATGACAGTGCGGGGTACCCGGGCGATCTGGCCGAAAAACTTCTAGGCCTAGGCTACCGTATTTTTGTTTATTTTAAGTTTTTAACTGCTAGAAATTTCCCACGCATCTATAAACATAGTGCGGTTTTCAATCTGTAGACTGGCGTTAGTAGAGCTCTGTAAGTCAACTGGTTCAATTATGATGACGATTTCAGTGGAGCGAATTTTGCCGCGATGTTGACAATATCGGAGCTTTTCAGACACTAATTTTGTCTGACGTCACAACAATAACATTGATCCGATGTCTCCTTATTGTTTTCGGAGGTGCGGTGACGCAACGATCGGCTTTGTTTACATGTGTCGGACGCACGGCGTTCAGACCAAGCTTAACCCTCCAGCCCCGGCTATGTATTATATATATATTCCTCGAAACCCGGGTGTTTTGGCCGAAAAACGTCTAGGCTAGGATACCGTATATTCGTTAATCAGACTGCTTCCCGCATTCCCGCGCATCCCCAAGCGTAGCTGTGTTATTTACCTGTAGAATGGCATTAAGTAGAGCTCTCTAAGTCAACTGGTTGAGCTGTGATGATGATTTCATTGGAGATAACTTTATGGCCAAAACAGCCACTTTACACCACTTTTCGATACTTAACAACAACATATAGGCACACACGAACAAGCGATGCTCTCCTTCTTGTGGCCGGAGATGCGGGGCGTCGGTCCAGCCGGCTGTTGTTTACATGCGTCGGACCGACGCCTCGCACACGAAGCTCACAGGCTTTCAACCACTGGGCGTTCAAGAGGCCTTCCGGGTACCTGTTATATGCTTTTTTATGGGCGTTCAAGAGCCCTTCCGTGGTGAGAGGGTTAATAGGCTTTCAAGCTTACTGCCTTTTAATAGGACACCCGGGCTCCTGCCCTTCTTTTGCGGTGTCCTTTCACACTGACACCCGGGCTGGAAGGGTTAAGAGGTCCAACGAAGAGAGGGTTTACTGTAATTTCAACTACCGGTACTGTATAATGATGAAAACTACCTAAAACCATGGGAAAATTAGTGGTACAGTACTGTAGTTTCGATAATATTTTCCAGGTTGTGTTAACGGGCGTATCACTTTGATTCACTTCACACATGGTTATGCCGTGTTTAATTTAGGCCCAACCCATTTTTTTCCGAAATTAGGGCATAAGTCAATTTAAAAATAAAAAAAACAAAAAACTAGGGCTGATGCTCGCAGCTCCCTGGCTCCCACACCCCCTCTGAAATTTTCTGAATAGCCCACAAGCCACAAATGATACTAGAATAGGTTAGGTTAGGATTTTTAAGATGATTTATACCTTAATTTTGGTAAAGACAATTATAATACAGTAGAAGCGACCGTAACGGCACTTGAAGTGATACGTTCGGTAACACAACCCTTACCTTGTTCAACAACATTCAATATGGGTTCAGAACTTCAAACCAAATAGCTTAGAATGCCATAGATCCGTTCCGTTGGCTTCGTAGACCGACCGGTTGGTAAGAATGGTGTTATCGGGTGTACGGCCGCGTGTAACTGCCGTATCGTCCGCTTTGATGACATAAGTCGCATGCTTGCAGTTACGTTATAATTTTACTTTATTGTTTACAAAATTATCCCACGTCCAGCTGTTATTTGGGTTATATTCAACGACACTAGTGCAGCGTTATGAGAAACAATTTATTAGGGAAAATAGGCACCAATAGATTCGCCATATTTTTCTCCATATACAGGTAGTCCGCATGGAGGATTTTCGTTATCAACAAATTGAAAAATACCCTCTTCACAGACAAATACACCAAAAAATCTAAGTCAAAGCGGGGGTGTGGGGACCGCAGCCCCCACCTATAATACTAGGATAGGTTAGGCTAATGTCCTTTCAAAGGGGTATAGGCTAGTAAACACTAGGATAGCCTATACCCGGTCAGAGGTAAGAAGAAGAAGAAGAGTCCTGCAGTAGTCTCCTTGAATGCTACCGTTATTTATCCCCTGCTGTTAATGTAGCCTTTATGATTATGATAATACAGTAATTAAGTCATGGGAGGTGAGGGGGAGCTAAGCCTCCCTCAACCCATTATTGTATCCCACGGCCGCCGGCCGGTAACAAACAAATTTACCCAACAGCACCTGAACAGCTAGCCATGGGATATCATCAGTTCAGTTGGCCTTTTTAACGGCGCCTCCCTTTTTTTCTTATTATCTTTGTGTCGTGCTTATTTCAATTCTGTAGAACCATTTTTAATATTTTCTGTGTTCTTCTTTCTTCCATGGTGTCTCCTTGATTTCCTTCTTAGTGGTTGTATCCTCCTTCTTGGTTTCTTTGGTCTAGCATCCTACCCTTATCTAGCTACAGATCTAGCAAGTGGATGGGACTTGTTAGCCTTGGTCGGCAACCCATCTAGGGGAGATAACCTTATAAAACCCCGGGTGGATGGGACTCGTCAGCCTTGGTCGGCCACCTGTCTAGGGGAGTAAATGGGATGGATGTAGTTACCGGGTGTACCACTACCGACATACAACATAAATCATCTATAAATACTTATACTGTAATAAAATAAATACTTATAAATCTATAATACTAGGTTAGGTTAGGTTTGGTTAGGGTAATGTATTTTTTGTATCCAAAGGCAGTCAAAATAGACGGGAACATGATGATGAGCGTGCGCGTAGTGTAAACAAGATGGGCAGTACACCCGGTAACTACATTCTTGCCGGATGTAGTTACCGGGTGTACGGTCGTCATGTTTACATACGGCGATCGCCGCGGTTAACTTCGCGTCTCTTTTGACTGCGATTTTTTTCGGTTATTTGCCCCCTGATGGCAATATATATGATGATGACAATATGTCATGTGGGGGTAAGGTCAACATGTTATTGTATCCAATGGCATTCAAAATAGACAGGAACATGATTGCAAAGGTCCGACGTCTCCCCCGCCGCCGTCATGTACACATTTGTCGATCGCCGTAGTTAAGTGCGTGTCTATTTTGACGGTGATTTTTTCGGTAATTTGCCCCCTGCTGGCAATATATATGATGATGACAAAATGTCATGGGGGGGGTGAGGGGGACATATTATTGTATCCAAAGGCAGTCAAATTAGACGGGACCATGATGGCAAAGGTCCGACGCCAGTACACGTCGTGTAAAACATTATGGCGGTACGCCCGCTCTTAACATTCTTGCCAAGTAAACCTTATACAAATCTGTACTGCCACCTTAGGGTGAAGCAGGTTAGTGGCTGGATTAGCCGCTTACACTAGAAAAAATAGTGCTTAAAAAATACATAAAAGGCCTCTGAGTCTGACTGACCCTAAATTGAGTGGTCAAACCTGTAAGTCCTTCAGTAAACTGGCATGGGTTGTCCTTCTTACAGAGGATAGGTCCACTTGGGGTCATTTTGTGTATGGCCACCCCCATTAACCCCTTATTAGCGGGGCCCGACTTAAGTATGTATAGAAAAATCTGTGTGCAATTTTGGCGCAATATTGGCTCTGAGAGAGAGATGAGCGTAGGTTGCCTCATGACCGCTCGCCACGGCTCCCATGGGCCTACTGACATCTACTCCACACACATCCACCCTCCCTCCCTCGCTACACACATAATTATGTAACGAAATGACCGTATTTTAGCAATTTTGCCCTTCGGTTGCACGATCGTTGCAAGACAACCAGTGATCGTAGAAGGATGGTTCAGGTGTCATTGGAAAGCTCAATTAACGCCCTTTCAGGGATATATAATTGTATTATGCTCTGGCTCTTGTTTATGCATGAAAAAGAGCACGGAAACAAGGTCATTTATGGTAAAAAAAAAAAAACTGACGCGGCCGCTCGTAAGGTGTTAAGGGAAGTAAGGCATCCAGCAATAGATAGACAGATAGATCTAGCTACAGCTGCAGGGTTCCTATTTATTTGTCTCTTTCTCCAAAACTTGTATGATATTTTTAGTCTTATGGATATTATTTGAATAATAATTGACCTATTGTAAACCTATCTTCTTCTATATATGGTTGGAGTAATGTTTCTGGGGATCTTTCATACAACAATGGGTTGAGGGGGCATTGCCACGTTTGCCCCCCCCCCCCCCCCCCATGACTTAAAGCCCAAGCTCCCCTCACCTCTCATGATTTATTGTCACCATCATATAGCCTGTATTCCCAACAGCTGGCTGTGGGATAATGTAAGAGTTGTGTTAGCAGGCGTACCATCCGCTTTGTTTACATAGTCGCACGCTCGCAGTTACTTTTGAAGCTAATTTGTTATTTGCCCCTGCTGGTAATATATATGATGATGACATTAAATCATGGGGGGTGAGGGTGGCAAAACCCCCTCACCCCATTATTGTATCCCACGGCCGGTAACAAAACAATTTACCCAACACCTGTCCGTGGAATACAATAATGGGTTTAGGGGGGCTTTGCCCCCCTCACCCCCCACGACTTATTATTATCATCATAATATTACCAGCAGGGGCAAATAACAGCAGTCAAATTAGACGTGAATGTAACTGCGAGCGTGCGACTTACTGGTCTTGCTTGTTGGATGTTCTGATAGAATTGCCATGGCGAACTTGCTAGTCCACTGCCTCCACACTTTTCTTGGATCTTCATGTACTGCAGCTGGTCAATGATACTATTTAATGCTGCACCCTGTGGGTTTGGGCTGTGTGAAATAGGAGGCTCGTCTGGTATGATTTTCAGAAATGTATTGAGCCTCCTTTTAGATGCTTCTGTGCTGCATTTTGTTGTGTCCCTTATTTATCTAGGCAAACAGTTGAAAAGCCTGGGACCAAAGTTATTAAAATGTTCTGCCTCAACTGTTTTTAGTCGTTGTGACACAGAATTAAAATGTAAAACTTGCAAACTAAACAAACCAAAATTGGGACAAGGACAATATAAAGTCAAATTAAATTATCAAAATCGCTATGTGGAAACAACGCTTACTAAAATGAAAATTATTAAATAAAAGAACACAATCCACCACATAGGGTGTACATCACTACATGAGCAAGTTAATCTGTTTCCCAAGCAAACCAATCGCACATATAACAACGCACTATCGTCACGTTAAAGGAAGTAGTCAAGTTTGGGAAGTCCGGGACGTTCTGGCAAATTTTACTAAACTCTGCATGAATAAAGAAACTACATGTTAAATGTCAAAATATTATTTAAAATCAAATTTGCAACATGACAAGACATTAACAATAGTAAAAAATACAAATATTGATAAGATATCTATACTATTACAAAATAATATATAAAATACAGTACAGCACTCACTAACGATAGTGCTATCGGGTAGGTACCTGTAAGCATAGCATGCCTCAAGTGACCCCTATCAATAACTACCCTACAAATAACCTACATTTATAGCACAAATAAACTAAGGAAATCGCAAAAGTAAGCAATTGATACTATCGACAATGAATACATATAATATAGAGAAATAATTGCAAAATATGAAGTAACAACAGATTTAAACAAAGAGTACTCTTTTAACAAGAACAATAAATTTAAAAAATCATCAATATTAATAATAATAATAATAATAATAGAAAAAGAAAAAGATAAACAATAAATACAGACAAAAAGTAAGCAGAGGTTATACAAGAAACTTCAAGTTAAAAATGCTTGATTAAAATTATTGATGTCAAATTTTAGAATACAGTCACAATAATTGACCCTAAAAAGATTAAATTTATGGAACAATTTACTTGCCTCAAAACCTCTGTCCACTAAGAGTCTGTATAGTAACCTAGCTCTAGCCCAAAAGTCATCTACTTTAGTGCAGATTTTACAAAATCTTATTAATTGGGAATAAAAACAATTATAAGTGATTTTACTATCGATATTACTACTAGGGAAAGGAAAGTTTATTACGTTAAAATTAAAATCATCAACTTTGTGATATACTTTAAGTATGCACTGTTCATTAACAATCTATATTTATATCAAGAAAATTTTCAACTTTATAATTTACGTTACATTGTGTGAGGGGAATAGAATTAGGGTAAATAAGTTTAGCAACTTGATTAAAATTTAACAAATTGCAAACAAGAATATCATCAATATATCTACTATTATTACTTAACAGTTTAGCAAGTGCTAATTTTTCTGGAATTTTATTTTCCTTGCTACTGTCAACTAAGTCTTTTATATATTTAAATTCTAAAGCAAGCAAGAATAAGTCTGCAATTAAAGGGCTAGCATTTCCACCCATAGGAATTCCTAATATTTGTTTGAAAATGTATGGCCCGAATCTAACATAAGTATTGAAAAGGAGGAATTTAAGGGCATCTTTAAGTTTAGTTCTATCAAAATATACAGAACTAGTGGGAGTAGAGCTAAGTGATGCATTATTAAAATATGTATAAACATTTATGAAATAATTACCATTCCTAACGAACCTGTCAAAGTGCAAATCTATAATAAAGCAAAGCTCTGAATATACTAAATCTAAAGGCAAATTGGTATACAAAGTTGAAAAGTCGAAGCTATGTACCGAGGTAACTTTCGGCATGGTATTTATTTTATCAATAACTTCTAACGAATTGTCAACACTCCAATAATAGTTAATGCCAGTTCTTCTCATGATGGTATTACAATATCTTTTATGAGTACTTTTAATGTATTTTAAGCAATTTACTACTTGTTCTGATAGAGTTTTAGTGGTAGCAAATTTTGCTCCGGCAATAAAGCGATATTTATAAGGTCTTTTATGAAATTTAGGTAACATGTATAATTTTGCAATGCACTTGTTCTTATCAGAAAGTTTAATATCAAATATTATATTTTTCTTGGTATGTTCATCGATTAAGTTATCAATATTCAGATTATTTTGAATTTCATAAACAGAATTACCGCAAATATTTTTACGTAATATGTTACCCTTAATACCTAATTCTTTTTTCATATTTTCAAGATAAAATTTCTTACATGTGAAGCTATAATTATTGCTGGCTTTATCTACTGTGAGAGTAAGAAGTGAGAGTTTTTCTGCAGCATGTTCTACCGGACCTGGGATGGGTCTGGCTCTTGATGACATTTCTTCATTTGGAGATAGACAGGGTACCACACCTTCCAGGATCTCCAGGTATAAATAATGCAGTAGCGCTCTCGTCTTCTTTGTAGGGAGTACAGTACATACCCAGCTCTCTTAACCGTTCCCAGTAGCTCAGAGATTCACTTGCAATTTTTCTGGTGAACACCCTCTGCACCTGCTCCAGTTCCTGAATGTCCTTTATTCGATAGGGGCACCATAACTGGCACACATACTCCAAAGCGGACGGTACGCCCGCTAACACAACTCCGGATAATTTCATAAAAATATAATATAATTATACCCGAACGTAACTGTGAGCGTGCGACTTATGTAAACAAAGCAGACGATACGCCTGCTAACACCATCCTTACCCTGCGGTTAATCGACATCTATATTTTTGCTAAACTGTTGTTCAGAATAGATTAGTCTTTGATGAAACCCGGGGGCCGAAGGTTGATAACTTTGATATTTTACTTAAAATTCACGCATTAGAGTATTTTTTTTATAATAGGCCTATACTGTATAATGTGTGGGCATTGACAATTTTGCGTTAGGGTTTACACTCGCAACTCCTGTTGTTATTTTTCAAACGTTCAATTACCCAGCCCTCTTGTTTCAAATCTACCATGCCATGTAATGGTTAGAGCGTGTAAGTTCTGTATGGGATATCCTGGGAGAATCACATGCTTCCATTAATTTCATTTGGGGTGTTATTGGTGTTAAGAACAATGTTAAAAATAATGCTACCTGAATGACTGGCTGGAGTACCCTAGCCTTGATTTTGACCTCTGCCTGTTGCCAACCACTGTTGCTCTGAGCGGAGTTGGGCCCTACTTCGTAAGTTAACCTGGTACAGTAAGCAGTAACACTGCCCGCCGATTAAAGGAAGCGCTTATAAAATACAAAAGGTTCTATTAAGTGGTTATAGGTTAGGTAAGTTAAGTTTGGTTAAATAAGCTAGGTTTAGGTAAGTTAGGTTAAGTTAATTTTCCGCACTAGGACTACAGTAAATTAGTCAAATTGCATGAATTCATTCATGTTTAATACAGTAAAATTCCTTTAATCCAAATGGCAGCCAACCGACAGTGCTTCGAATTAGTGGATTATTCGGACAGTTGGGAGGGACCCCTGAAAACACTATAAATACGCACATGATTAATAAATAAAGACATGATATGCTATAACATGCTTCCTTTTCTCTTTCCCCCACCACTTGTAGACGGCGTGGGAGTCATCACTAGGGAAGTTACGAGCACTATGAGGTCCAAAAATCAAGTGGAATTAGCGAATGTGACCACCGATCAGAGCACTGGTAGACGGTCAGCCGCCTTAAAAAATTTGAACCATTGGAATTTTCGGACTATCCGTGTTCGGATTACAGGACTTTTACTGTAGTAAAAACTGGAGATTATCCACTTAGATACATTAACCCCTTCTCTACCGGCGCCGTCCTTTTAATTTTATACTGGCTAAAAATAGACGATTGTATTCAGTTTAAGCAAGGCCTCCAGCAATTTACAGGCTTCGAACTCTCTTTATTCATGCAGAGTTTAGTAAAAAAAAATTACCAGAACGTCCCGGACTTCCCAAATTGACTAATTCCTTGAACGTGGCGATAGTGCGTTGTTATATGTGCGATTAGTTTGCTTGGGAAACAGATTAACTTACTCATGTAGTAATGTACACCCTATGTGGTGGATTGTGTTCTTTTATTTCATAAATTTTATTTTAGTAAGCGTTGTTTCCACATAGCGATTTTGATAAGTTATTTTGCTTTTATATTGTCTTTGTCCAAGTTTTGGTTTGTTTAGTTTGAAAGTCTTTCATTTTAATTAACCTTTATACTACCACAGATACTTCTTAAGCTGCAAAAAATCTTCTAAACATAGCTAGAACAAAATATAAAATATATCATCGGTATAGAAGGGGTTAACCAAAAGAGTAACCCATCCTACTTTAAGTAGGCATCCAGGCCGCCAGAGATTGGCCAACCTCCGTATTTTGGTGCCACTGGTGCCATTTATGGTCAAATTTGTCTACTGTATATCCATGATGAACATTTTGGTGCCACTGGTGTCATTTATGGTCAAATTTGTCTACTGTATATCCATGATGAACATTTTGGTGCCACTGGTGCCATTTATGGTCAAATTTGTCTACTGTATATCCATGATGAACATTTTGGTGCCACTGGTGTCATTTATGGTCAAATTTGTCTACTGTATATCCATGATGAACATTTGGCAATATCCAGAAGATATGATGATACTTACCATCTTACGTGAAATACCCTACTATCTATCTATCTATCTATTGCCTGACTGTGATCCCCGAAGGGGTGGCCACGAACGAAATGTCCCCATGCACCTCTGTCCCAAGTCAGTCGACGCCCCTCCTCCCAACCAGCACTACCTTCATTCATATACTTCACTCCATTCTTCCACCTCTTTCGGTTTACCTCTCCCTCTCTGTCCTTCCACCTCGCTCTCGTACACCCTCTTAGTCATTCTCTCGCTTCCCATACGTTCCATATGGCCGAACCATCTCAAGGTGTTCCGTTTCACACTGTCCAGAACATCTACCTCCACACCACACCTCCCTCTTACTTCCTCATTCGTCTGTCTATCCCTTCATGTAACTCCGCATGCACTTCTCAAGTACTGTAACTCATTTCCATACCCGCTCACTCTTGGTTTGAGTCTCCACCAACGTCCATGCTTCACTTCCGTAAGTCAATGTCGGGATTACCACACTGTCATGCAAGGACTTCTTCACTTCCATGCTGACCACCCTATTTCTTGTTACTGCTTTCAGCGTTCCTACAACCCTCTTAAATCAAAGGACGTAAGACAGGAACCCTACTACTATACTTATAGCTCTTTCACTAAGGTACAATAACTTTCGATAGGCTCACCACCAACATTGTTCATGGGATGCCACTTAGAATTGTTTTTCATTCCCCCCATCCAGATATGACCGTAGACTTGTGTAACCCGGGGGTGCCGTGGACGTTACGCTGTTGGATGCACACCCTGGCCACTGCCCATGAACATCGGCTTGACTATCATCAACCAGCTACAGTACTTCCACCAGACTTCTTACCGGTATGTGGGTGTGGGCGTAGGAGTGGTGTGTATTACTTTGTTATATTGTGTTTGTGTTATGTGTATGTATAATTAATAGGTTTAAATTTATAAGCTGAGTTGTGTACACATGGAAGACTGCAACGATATTACACATTATATACAGTACGCGAAAGTTCAATACATACACAAATTTAAAGACCGAGTACTCCGCGCAAAAGGCGGTTCTGGTCTCACGGCGTTCCAGGCAATCCTGTTAAGAGCTGCCTCACTTGTCAGTTTCTTTGATTTAAGATCAGACCGCAAAGTCCGATCCCACGTCTTTCTTGGTCCCCCCCTAGGTGCAGCTCCCTCCACATTCATGGGACTGCATCTTTTCACCCAGCTTTGTTCATCCATCCTCTCCACATGTCCAAACCATCCAAGCCTGCTAGTACGCATCACATCACTGATACTCTTGATTATTATGTAAAACTTTGCAAAATAAACAAACCAAAACTTGTACAAACACAGTAAAAAGACAAAGCAGCTAATCAAAATCGCTATGTGGAAACAACGCTTAAGCAAAATAATAATTTATAAATAAAAGAACACAATCCACCACATAGGGTGTACATTACTACATGAGCAAGTTAATCTGTTTCCCAAGCAAACTAATCGCACACAAATACCTAATCTTCTCCTTAGCTCCTCACTTGATATCCTATCTTTTTTTTCTTTTTTTTTTCTATGTGATTGAGGGAGGCAAAAGGCATAACTGCCTATAGCGAGTGCCTCCCCCATAGTTGAAAGAGTGACAGGGCCAAAATCAAGGGACGTTCGAGCCAAAATGCCTGGACACACAGAGCTTGAAGCAATTTAAGTCATAGGAAGAGGGAAAGACTGATTCTGGGAGAGAGTTCCAGAGCTCAGATGTTGAGTAGAAGAAAGTTTGAGAGTAACGTTTCACTCTTGGGTTGGAGAGTTGCACAGAGTAGGGGTGGGATTGAGTTGCAAGACGGGTACCACGTGCCCTACGTAAAGGAGGTGGTATGCACTGGGATAGCTCTGAGGAACACTGATTATTATAGTAGCGATAGAATAGCGAGAGAGATGCAACATTGCGGCGGAGAGAGAGAGATTGCAGAGAGTTGGTGAGTGGACGGGAGTTAATGATACGAAAGGCCTTCCTTTCAACTTTGTCTAGGAGAGCGGTGTGAGAGGAACCTCCCCACACATGTGAACAATACTCAATACAAGGGCGCACTATGCCCCTGTACAGAGCAAGAAGCTGTGCAGGGGAAAAGAACCCCCTAAGGCGGTTGAGCACACCCAGCTTCTGGGAGGCTGCCTTAGCAATAGTAATGCCTTAATAATAGTATGCCTTAGTAATATGGTCCTTCCAAATGAGAGCAGAAGAAAAAGAGACACCAAGAATATTGAGAGAAGATGAAGGGTTGATTTTTGTATTGTTGAAGAATAAGGGATAGTCCGCTGGGAGATCCTGACGGGTAGATAGATGGAGAAATTGCAGTTTGGCACCACACATCCATCTCACCATTCTCATCTCATTGCGTTCCATTCTGTTGATATCATCCGCTTTGACAGGCCTAGGTCATAAATTTATATACCGGTAGCCTATATAAAATGGGAAAGGCAACTTACTTTGTTTTTCAAGTTTTACATTTTGTATTTATGTACCGTATATACGGTACTCAGGCACATGCCCCATAGCTGGGTTGTGGTTGACTCGAGACAGAGCCTCAACAGGGACAATAGAACACAAAATAAATAAAATATATATATAAATTCACACACATCTAGGTCGGCCCAGGAGAAGACCCTCTTAGTCCCTCTACCCCCTTACATTATAATTTACATTCATTCCATGATATTGTATTTGTCCTAGTGCCTAATTATTTCATTATCAGAGTACAGTTGGGTATATGTACAGGCTAAGATTAATATGCAGTACTCGAGAATTCATAATATATCGTAGGCTTGTGCATAAACCTTTAACTGCCTTGATAGCGTAATGCTTAGTGTGCGGAATTTCGGTGTGAGTATCCTAGGTTCGAGTCCATGGAGTACCACATCAGTGGCGGATCCAGGGAGGGGGGGGGGGGCCGCCCCACCCCCCCTTAGTGACCAAAATTGCGCCCTTAGATCTGATATACAGTATACTGCATTTTATCTGAAATACAATACATATAAAGTTATGGCGCCCCTCATGTATATATATCAGCCCCCCCCCCCCCCCCCTTAAGCCTGAGCTGGATCCACTCCTGTACCACATGTATTCATTACTTTCATTGATTTCATTAGTTGGGTTTATTTGTAAATTAATTGGCGAGTTGGTGAAAACAAATATGACTAACTCACCTTAATAAGGGAAGGTGGCTGTGATTACTCACTTTAACTAAGGAATGATGATTGTTATGACATGATAGTTATAGTTTTGGTCTTATCTGTCTGTCCTGGGTCACTGATGAATGTGATGGAAGTAGATAGTGTAGACGGCTATAAGAGTGTGTTGTTGTTGTTGTTGTTGTTCCCTAGACTGTCTAGCTGAACAATCCCGAGTCCGGTAGACCGAAGCCGCTCCAGATGCTAGGCCAGGGTGAGACGAGACCTTGTCTCAGAGAGAGCAGTGGGGGAGGGGATCATCAGCTCACAGGCTTGTACACCCGGGCCAATACTCCCACTGTCCGCAGCCCTCCTTGCAGTGCCACCCAATCGAGCAATCTCGCCAGTACCTAGAAGAAAAAGTAGTACAGTATAGGGGAAGAGACAGACAGAAATGGCTAAGGTTGGGTAGAGGATGCTAAACCTCACTCTGGATAAGACCAGCCCTCAAGAGTGTGTAATAGTAGTAGTCGTTCCTATACTCCGTTCAGCATAAACAGTCCGTTGGTAGGGCAGAACTTGACAACACTGTTTTACCCTCGCTATCAGCTGATAAGTTGATAATGGGGGCGAGAAACCATTTGCCCTTTCTCTTGCCCTCTCTCTCTCTTTCTGGGATGAAATTGTACTAACTTAATTATTAACGTGATTTTTATATACCCTAAATCTATATATATATAATGTCTTAAATGATAAAATAAACTATTGGTCAAGATATACAGATATACATACAGACAAACAGGCATATATACAGACAGACATACACGCAGATATACACACAAACAGACAGATATAGATATACATACAGACAAACAGGCATATATATACAGACAAACAGACAGATATACACACAGACAGACAGATATTCAGATAGACAGACAACTAAAGACAGACAGACAGACAGACCGACACAGAGACAGATAAACAAACAGATACACAGACAGATAGACATACAGACAGAAATATAGAGATATAGACAAACATACAGAGGCAGATAGATATATACAAATATACAGACAGGCAGATAGACAGAGACAGACAGACACATATACAGATAGACAAACAGACATACAGATATACAGACAGTTAGATATACAGATAGACACACCGACATTTTTTTTTTTTTTTTTTTTTAAAGAGACAATGAATGGAGGAAGGAAAAACACAGATAAAACAAAAAGGTCCATGTGCCTAAAGGCATCCTCCATTCATAAAATGTTTGTAACTATAATAATAATGTATACACCACTATTGTCCAACACCATATGGCACCACAGACACTTTAGACTTGCGGGCGCCTCTGGCACCCAGGCCTGTGGAGGCAGCAAGTCCTTCAGTTCACACCAGACTCTCACATAACCAACTAGCGTCTCGGCGCTCCTGTACTCAACCCTAGCCAATAAAGGATTGAAGAGTACTGGTGTTATATCTCCATTCATCTTTATTATATGGCGCAGTGTATATCAGTATCTGAACCTACATGGAGACCCTGCACTACCTAGCTGAGGCTGCAGCCGCTGTGGAAGCCGGCTTGCCGCCATGCGGTCCCTACCCGGCTACACCTACCTCCCAACCGGTCGAGCCTTCATTGCCCGATGCCCTGTCTCCATACCCATCCATCATCTACTTGAATGAAAGGATCGACGCCCTCCAATCGAGTATCGCCACCTTTCTACAGCATCACCAGGATCAGCAGAATCTACAACTACAACATCGCCCCGCGACAGCTCCACCACCGCCCCGCCAGGATCTACAACATCGCCCCGCGACAGCTCCACCACCGCCCCGCCAGGATCTCCAGCCCACCAGCCTCTACAACATCAGCCCCAGGCCAGTAATGTTACCCACCAGGCTGACCCATCCTTTGCCTCACGCCCCACCAGTGATACACTTATTCATCCCTCTACACAGACACCCACACCTCATACATCTCCCCATGTCTCAGTGCCCCACCATATGCCAGCTACCCATGTCTCAGTGCCCCACCATATGCCAGCTACCCATGTCTCAGTGCCCCACCATATGCCAGCTACCCATGTCTCAGTGCCCCACCATATGCCAGTTATTCCCCACATGTCTTTATTACATATGAACATGACTAATCCCCTTACCCACCCTCTCAAGAGCGAATATCCCACACCCTCCCCAACTGACGGCCAGGCCCACACTGGTGTCGGTAGCGACGGTCGGTATTACGGCGACCATTATGCCCCCCCTGGCTATCGTACGGCTGGCACCAACCCTCACGGCGCAGCCCCTTCTGCGCATGACGTCATCATAACATCTTTATTATAGTAACAACTGGATTTAAACATTTGCAGATTGTAAGTTTGTGGAAAGCAATTCGAGGGAAGTGAATTCGAAAGAGTAGTAGCTCTGGGGATAAATGAATTCTGATAAGCAGAAGTTCTGCATTGTGGAGGAGAAAGTGTAAATTCATGGGCGCTCTCAGCTGCCCTAGTTCTACGCGGAAAGATGTGGAGAGGCGGCACAATTGAAGCAAGTTCCTCGGAACAATTGCTGTGAAAATATCTAGAATAATGCAAGGGATGCAACGTTTCTTCGTATGGATAATGTAGGAAGGTTCTGTGTGATTGCAGGGTTATTGATTAATCTAATAGCTTTATTTTGAATTTTGTCCAACTGCCTCAATGCAACCACTCCACTTCCACCCACAGAGGTGAACAGTAATCCATCTGAGAACGCACATGACTTTTATATATCACGGCCAACTGCTCGTCAGTGAAGAATTCTCGAACTCTGTACAGGAGTCCCAGTTTTTTAGAGGCATTCTTAGCAATGCTTCTAACATAATGTGTCCAGCTCAAGTTAGTAGTTAATGTTACACCGAGAATGTCAATACTAGGGGAAGTGGGAATATTTACATCATTAAAAATATATGGGAGTCAGTGAGATTCTGTCGGTTAGAAAATTGAATGTATTTGGTTTTCTGTGCATTAAAGGAAACTAGATTCTTTTGTCCCCATTCATTAATTCTAGAAAGGTCCTGGTTCAGAGAAATTGCAGTGTTTATTTTTGAATTTATAAGATCGGGTTGGGTGAAAGAATTGGTAAATGTGAAGGAACTGTGGAGTGTTGAGTCATCTGCGTAGGAATGTATTGGATTATGAGTGGTAGACATGAGATCATTGATATGAATGAGGAACAGAATTGGGGCCAAAACTGATCCCTGGGGAACACCAGCATTTATTGAGTGAAATTGAGAATAAAGGCCATCTACCATTACGCATATTTTTCTGTTATGAAGATAAGAAGAAATTAGTGGAACTAATGATGCAAGGCCGTAGTGTGACATCTTCGACAATAAGGATTGATGCCAGACTCTATCAAATGCCTTTGATATATCCAGTGCTATTGTATGTTTCACCATGTTGGTCTGTAGCTTGATTGATTTGATGCGTAAGAAGGCAAAGCATGTCTGCAGTTGATCGACATCGTCTAAAACCATATTGCCTATCACTGATTAATTTATTATTCTCAAGATGCTTAATTACTGTGATTATTTAATATAATTTCAAAGACTTTACCAAGAGTGGAAGTTATAGCTATTGGTCTGTAGTTTGATGGATCTGAAGAGGCACCTTTTTTAGGAACTGGATGGATGTTTGCTTCTTTCCAGGGTACTGGGAAGCATGAGGTATGAGTACACAGACGGAAAAATTTTGCCAATACAGGAGCGAGCACCAAGGAGCAATTCTTAAGTACTATTGGAGGAATTTCATCTGGACCAGGAGCCTTATCTACTGAGAGATTCTGCAAAATAGTTTTGACATGTCTAGTGTGGATCTTAAAGGTGGGGGCTCATGGGTTGAGGTAAACATGGAATTATAATCGCCAAGCTGTACATAATTATCTTGCAAAATGCAATGGCACTGAAATAATTATTAACAATGGTATAAGGATTTTGCGGATCGTCTATACCGGGCCTGTGACGTCATAGTGACGTCACACCAGTATCCTTATCCTAGACTGGATGGTGGACTTATACTGGTGTGACGTCACAGGCCCGGTATAGACGATCCACAAAATCCTTTATACCATTGTTGATAATTATTTCAGTGCCATTGCATTTTGCAAGATAATTATGTACAGCTTGGCGATTATCATTCCATGTTTACCTCAAACCATGAGCCCCCACCTTTAAGTGAGGGAATTTCAGGCGAATTAAAATTAAGTACAGGGACATCTTGATTTATTTCAAATAAGGTTGAGTTGGTGGAGAAAATATCCGCAAGAAGGTTAGCTTTACCTCATGGGTCACTTACAAGATTGCCAGTCGGAGATTTTAATGGTGGAATGGATGAAACAGTAGTGAAGTTGGATTTAAATGAGTTAAGAGTAGACCAAAATATTTTTTTATCATTTGGATTATTTAGAAGTTTATTTGCCTGCTTGTGGAGAAAGTTTGATTTAGTTAGGTTTAATACAGTTTTGGCATGATTTCTGATGTTTCTAAAGTAATTAAAGGCTTCATGAGTTTTTGATCTTGTGTATGCATTGTAGGCTATTGCTTTTTGTTCAGTTACTCTAGCACAATTATGGTCAAACCATTTAGGTGAATTAGATCTTTTACTGTACTTTTGATGAGGAATAAAAGTTTCCATTCCAATTTTTACAAAATCTTGTATGTGGCTCAAGGTGGAGTGTGCATCATTAGAAAAGAAAGGTCCAGGGAATATCAATAAAGAAACCCTGAAGACCCTCCCAGTCTGCCCTATCGTAATGCCATTTAGTCACCAAAACAGGTTCAGAGTGGGAAGGTGTGGTAGGTGATAGACAGGTGGCCTGTATCAGACAGTGATCAGAAGATCCAAGCGGGGACCTCACTGTAACATTATAATTTTCTGAATTGGTTGTTAAAAATAAGTCCAGTAGGTGGGAATTATGATTAGGATTATCTGGTACACGGGTGGGTTGGTTGACTAGTTGAGTGAGATTAAATGAGTCTGCAAATAGCTCACATTCAAGACCAGCATCATCAGTCCTGGCTGAATGAGTGAGCCATTCAACATTATGGACATTAAAATCACCCAACACAGTGATTTCAGAAGAAGCATTTAAGTTGAGGACACTGAGTTGTGAGGACAGAGAATCAAAAACACTTTGCTCTGGAGGAGTATTTGGGGAACGGTAGATGCAACATATGTATTTAAATTTACCAGCAGAAATTAATTTGTATATAGAATAATCAAAATAGGGACAATTGAAACTAGTAACCTCCTCCAGGGCAATTTCAGATTTTGCGAAGCAACATACACCTCCTTTAGGTCTGAAATTTTGGAGCAGTTGATAACCTGGAAAATTAAATCTAGACGTGTCAGATGTGGATGTTACTTGAGTCTCTGTCAAAAAAAGGAGAGTAGGGGATTCTGCTTGAAGAAATTGGTGTACAGAATTGATGTTAGAGTGAAGTCCCCTTATATTGCTAAAGAAAAAGCTGCACCGACGAGCAGCTTTGGGACGTTGCAATGCTCTCGACACAGTCGCATGATGACGACCGGGAGGGCCCTGTGTCAATGACCCAACCCTGCCGGGGGTGGATATCCGAGGGACCACCAGGTTTGCTCTTAACAATTGTACTGCCATATTTATTGGGTAAGGTGTATGGTGTTACATGTATGATATGTAGTGGGAAGAGTAGTGTTTTATGGATAGAGGATAGCAATGTAGGGCAATGTCGTGAAGTTGGATATGTATGTTATATAAAGAGGGTTTTCCTGATACCCCTGATGTGTGAGGCAGAAAGATATGTATCCAGTTACCAAGGCCTGGGAGAGAAAATGGAATTCAGGCTATTCCCTGAGTCTCCCGAAACCTTGGCGGTAGTACTTCCCTGGGCGGGGCTGCCTACCCCTACTACCTACATATTTACAGACAGACAGACAGGTATACTGATAGACAAACAGACATACATATAAACAGACAGACAAACAGACATATAGATATACACATATACAAACAGTCAGATATATATATTTTTTTTTTTTTTTTTTTTTTTTTTTTTTTTTCTATATTCCAACTTACTTCCTCTCGGGCATAGGCTGAGAGCCTTAACATTCACCGCTTTACAATGAACAGTGAAGCCCGTGAGGTCTTGTTCCAGTCTAGGGAGTGAGACATGTGAAGCACGTAGAGCACAACGAGCACCTGCCATCTTGCCTTCACATGAGGCACGGTGCTCACTCATGACCCGAAACGACCCCATCTCTGAAGCCATCTCGTTCCCGTGCTTCACTGTCTCACCCACTACACTCGGACTCTCACACTTACACACACACAACGCCACCTGTTGAGCAGATAACTCACCAGGCATTGCACCCCTATAGCATATTTTGAATATGGGAATATTCATACAGTGCTATTTAATCAGGGAACAATGAGGGTATTTTATTGACGTTTCGGTGGGCTTTGTGGTAATGCACTGATACTAGGTACAGCACAAATTCCATCCCAATAATATCTTCCCATTGATACATCGGGATTTGAACCCGGGACCTTTGGATTACCAGGCCAGTGGCAAGACCACTCCACCACACCTCCCCTATATAAAGTACATACCATGCAGACAAACAGATATACAGATAAGCAAACATAGATATACAGACAGACAGACAAACAGGGAGCTATACAGACAAACAAAGATACAGTCAGATGTACAGACAGAGAGACAGATAGACAAACAGACAGACAGACGGTCACGGTAGCCAAGCGCGTAGACGGAGAGAAATCCAGACAGACAGATGGTCACGGTAGCCAAGCGCGTTTAGTCTCTGTACTGAAGAGAGTACTGCTAAACTCCTGTAGTACTGTACAGGATTAATACATCCTAATGATTTTTAAATTGGTTCATTTGATCCCACAGGTTTAACACCTTAACCTTTCCACCCATGACTCGACTATTGTATATGTATTCATATACAGTACATACTGGGGAAACCTCTATCAAAATAAACGCACCTAGACTTTTACCTCAATGGTGGTGTGGAAAAAAAGTCATAACATCAGAAACACTGGATAATGTTCTACTATAGAGAAGTATCCCATTCATTATGATTACAGAAAACCGTACAATAAAAGCAAACACTTTAAAGTCTGCCACACAGAATATTTTGACCAATACTGTAGTTTATTTTATCATTTAAGACATTATATATATATAGATTTAGGGTATATAAAAATCACGTTAATAATTAAGTTAGTACAATTTCATCTCCCAGAGAGAGAGAGAGAGAGAGAGAGGGCAAATGGTTTCGAGAGAGAGAGAGAGAGAGAGAGAGAGAGAGAGAGAGAGAGAGAGAGAGAGAGAGAGAGAGAGAGAGAGAGAGAGAGAGAGAGAGAGAGAGCAAATGGTTTCTCGCCCCCATTATCAACTGGTAAAACAGTGTTGTCAAGTTCTGCCCTACCAACGGACTGTTTATGCTGAACGGAGTATAGGCTGCCTGGCCAAACGGCCCCATCAAGAGTGTGTTGACGGTATGGCTGTGTGAGGAAGACTAACTCCCTTGTCATAAACAGGGAAAAAAGACATAGTACTTGCAGCCGAAATATCGTTCAGTACCGTAAAAGACATAGTACTTGCAGCCGAAATATCGTTCAGTACCGTAAAAGACATAGTACTTGCAGCCGAAATATCGTTCAGTACCGTAAAAGACATAGTACTTGCAGCCGAAATATCGTCAGTACCGTAAAAGACATAGTACTTGCAGCCGAAATATCGTTCAGTACCGTAAAAGACATAGTACTTGCAGCCGAAATATCGTTCAGTACCGTAAAAATATAGATAGAATTTATATACAGTACTGTACTTCCTATATACTTAAAGGCATGTACAGTATATCCAAGATTAGTAGTGGAGGAGGAGGTGGGGATCAGGAGGTCAGAAGTGTGGGAAGCCATGAAATGAGTGAAGTTGGGGAAAGCACCAGGAACAGATAGAGTGTGTGGGGAAATGTTGAGGTATGGTGGTGAGATAGTGATCGAATGGGTATGGAAAATATGCAAACTAGCATGGGAGAAGGGGAGTGCACCCGATGACTGGAAGACTGGCATAATAGTTCCCCTATATAAGGGCAAAGGGGAAAGAGGAGTGTGTGGTAACCACCGAGGAATATGTCTTCTAAGCGTAGTAGGGAAGGTATACAGTGGGGTAGTGATTGAGAGAGTGAGAGTGAGAACGGAGAAATGGATAGGCGACGAGCAGGGAGGTTTTAGGAAGGGAAGAGGATGTGTAGATCAGATTTTTACCCTGAATTGTGTTGTGGAGAAGTATCTGGAGAAGAAACAAAAGGTGTATGTTGCCTTTATGGACTTGGGGAAGGCCTATGACAGAGTGGATAGAGAAGGTTTGTGGAAAGTACCGTATTTTTCGGCTTATAAGACGCGCTTTTTCCCAAAATTAGGCCTCTAAAATCAACCTGCGTCTTACAAAACAAAGGTTGACATTTTTCCAACCCCAAAAGCTCCAAAATCAGGTATCGAGTCTACACACACTCAGATGTAGCATTTAAACTAAACAATATGGTACACAATGCTAATATAATTGCCCAATAATGAATATAATGCTTATTGTTTGGCATTATGAGCCATTTGCATGATTACGTTTTGGCCTGACGCTACGGTACAACGGTCAGGTACTCTGAACTTTCGGTACAGTAACAATATCGTCATCTTTTCGTTTTTTTCTATTTCGTAGGCTACAAATTTGCATCCACATAATATATTATGGTATTATTGGGTATTATTGTAATAAATAAAACACACTTTGATATTGCTTTATATTTATCCCATAAAATATTACCAACTATGAATACTTTGGTAGTATCCACAATAGTATGCTACAGTATTGCGTACCAAAACAGACGCTGCACCGTATTGTTTGACTGAACAGGGACGGCAAAATGTAAACAAAGCATGCAAGTGGCTCTTCATAATTACGAGGTTGGAGGTGAGATGTCAATGGCGGTGAGAGGCTGTGCGTGACGTGCTCTGAACTAAAAACCAAATTAAGACGAGATTGTGTGACCAAGATATACGAAGATGTCTAGAAAATCAGAAAGGAACATCATTAAGCGTGAGTGTTGCCGTTCTTGTGGGTACTTCACTGTACTAGATGAGAACAAGAGGTGTGAGGATTGCCGACAGATCAGCAAGGCGGGGGCCGAGGCCGCCGCCGCAACACAAGACAACGGTAACAAGACAGGCACTAAGGACAAGAAAGAAAGGACAAACAGCAACGAACAGACAGCATGTGGAAAATGCAAAAAGAAGGAGACAGGCGAAGGAAGAATGGTAAATTGGGTAAAATGTGACAAATGTGGTTTGTGGTACCACCAAAAATGCACCAGGGTAAGTGACAGGTTTTATGGAGAAATAAACAGTGGAAATGGAGAAAGTGTGTGGTACTGTGATCCATGTAAGGGTGTGGTGGAAAGTATGTTCAAAGAAATAGAACGACTGAATGAGGAGAATGAGCAGCTAAAGATAGACATGAAATGTGTGATAGAGTATAATAAGAAACTGAGCAGGAATATGAAGGAAATGGAGGTAGAATGGAAACAGAAAAAAAGAGGAGATGGTGGAGGACACAGTGGAGAAGGTGATGTTAAGGATCAGGGAAAGAGAGGATGCCGAGAGACGAAAAAATAATTTGGTAGTATTTAATGTCAAGGAATCAGTAAAGGAAACGGGCAAGGAGCGAGAAACAGAGGATGCAGAGAAATGTCATGAATTGTTTATACAGCACCTAGGAGTAGAAGATGAATATAAAGTTACAAAGGTGATTAGGCTGGGTAAGAAGATAGAAGGGAAGGTTAGGCCAGTTCTAGTAAGATTTGAGGAGGAAAAAATGAAGTGGGCCATGATAACAAAGGCTAAAAAATTAAAAGATGTAACAGATCCAGAAGTACGAAAAATAGGGCTAGCCTTAGACATGACCCGAGAGGAGAGGGAAAATAATAAGAAATTGGTGCAAGAGATGAGAGCTAGACGACAAGAAGGAGGTAGATGGATGATTAAGAAAGGAAAGGTGGTACAAATAGGAGAAGGTGAAAGACATAGGCAGAGATATGAGCGGGAAGGGACAGGAGAAGGAAATGTATCAGATATAGAGCCAGTGACACAACTTGAATCTGACAGAGATGGAGAAAATAGCGTAGAGGAAGAAACAACAGATTGAGATGAGATGACAAATAGTGAAAATTTGGTGTTTAAGCTTATTAATATACAAGGGCTGACTAAACTTAAATATGAAGAAATTAAGCAAATGCTAAATAAAAATAAAAAATTTTGTTTAACCGAAACACAGTTAAAGGTAAGAAACATATATATTGATAAAAACATTAACGTATATGAAAATATGCGAGACATAAAAGACAAAAAAGGAGGAGGGTTAATGTTACTATTGGAAGACAATGACAAAATAAATTTAAGTAAAATAGAATCTAAAAACACAGATTTTTTGTATGTAAAGGGTAATATATATGGAAAGGAAACTCATATATTTCTAGTTTATTTATCAGTAAAAGATGAGGGAAGAAACTCTGAAATTAGGAGAGAAATTGAGAATCATTTGGATAAGTTAGAAGAGGATAGAATTATTGTACTCGGAGACTTAAACGCACATGTCGGGTTTAAGGGAAAGCAAAAACTTAATAGAAATGGTCAAATTATACTTGAGTGGATGGAGAAATATAAATTAATCATGTTAAACGATGACCCAGGATGTGAAGGGGAAGTGACATGGAGGAGAAATGAACAATGGGAGGTTTGACGTACCTCCCAACCTACCAAATAGGAAAACCTACTATTTGGTAGTAGTCTTGGAAAATCCAACGTCAAGTCAAAATAGACAAGTCGTCATTGCAATTAGGTTAATAGCCTTGTACGTTGGATTTTCCAAGACTACTAACAAATAGAAGTAGTTAAGCAGATTAAGTATTTAGGAATAAAAGTAAATGATACTAGAAATTGTTTCAAAGACCAGAAATCTGAGGCAATAGGAAAAGCGAATAGAATGGCTAATATGACCTATCCGGTAATAGCACAAAGCTGCAAAAAAATTCTAATTGGTAAAACATACTGGAAGAGTGTGGTGCTCCCTTCGGTCCTGTATGGCTCAAGCATAATAGGATTTACAAAAACAGAAATAAACAAGTTACAAAATATTGAAAATAGGGTATTTAGACAAATATTAGGGGCACCGAGATATGCACAAAAAGTGACCCTGAGAGGGGAGATAGGAGCATCCACAATGGAAGCAAGAATTATGGAAGGAAGTATAAAATATTTAAAATATTTAAGAGGAGAAGACAGTAATGATTTACTTAGAAGAATAACAGAAGAAAAATTAAACAACAAAAAAGATCCATGGACAATGGAAATTAGAAAAATATATAAACATTTTAAATTTAGGAGAAACAGATTTAGCGAGTATACTGAAGGAAGAAATTAAGAAGAAAGTTAAAAATTGTGATACAAGGAAATGGCAAGAAGAGCTAGGGGAGAAAAGCAGTTTAGAAATATACAGGGCCTTTAAATCAGAAATAAAGGGAGAAGAAGAACTTTATGATAATACAGAAGCTTCAGTCATATTATATAGGTGTAGAACGAATAATTTAAATTTAAGAGACAGGAACAGGCATGTAGGAGGAGATATAAAATGCTTACTATGTAATGCTGAGATAGAGGACATCAAACACTTTATTTTATGGTGCCCTATATATAGAGGAGAGAGTAAAGGAAACAGCGCTACAACAACCTTACGTTGAGGAGGAAAACCAAGTGATAGGAAATCTACTGTTCAAAGAAGAAAACCAGGAATGAGTGAAGAAGATGTTATATGGTATGTGGAGAACAAGAACCAAGAAAATGAAGGAGCTGGAATAAGAAGAAATAGATTATAATGCAACATATAGAAAAAAGAAAAAGAAATACAATATAATGTAACAGAGCACGTCACAAAAGGAAAATTACAAGAACCTCTCAGGGAAGTGCCGTTGTTAAGGCATTACTTCCCGAACAACATCTGATCTGATCTGGTTTTATGGCTTTATACTTTTTTTCAAATTCTACTTGTATAATTTAGGGTGCGTCCTATAAAACATCGCGTCCTATAAGCCAAAAAATACGGTACTTAGAATATACGGAGTAGATGGCAAGTTGCTGAAAGCAGTGAAGAGCATGTATAAGGGTGCAAAGGCGGCAGTACGTGTGGAGAATGAGCAGAGCGAGTTCTTTGACCTGAATGTTGGTTTGAAACAGGGGTGTGTGATGTCCCCGTGGTTGTTTACTGTATATGGATGGAGTCATGAAAGAAATACTATCAAGAGCAGTGGATGTTGGTGTATCGCTGAAAAGGGAGGGAATTGAGTGGAAGCTACCTATACGGCTGTTTGCGGATGATACAGTTCTGATGAGTGATAATGAATGGGAGTTGCAGGGTCTGGTAAATGAGTTTGGAACAGTGTGCGAAAAACGGAATTTGAAGGTAAATGCGGGGAAGAGCAAGGTTATGGTCTTCGAAAGGGGTGAAGTCACAGACTGTGAGGTGAAGCTGAACGGTCAGGCTATGGAGATCGTCAACTCTTTTAAGTATCTGGGCAGTGTGTTGAGTAAAGATGGGACTATGGATGAAGAAGTGCGGGAGAGGGTACAACAGGGGAAGAGGGTTGTAGGAACGCTGAAAGCAGTAACAAGAATTAGGGTGGTCAGTATGGAAGTGAAGAAGTCCTTGCATGACAGTGTGGTAATCCCAATACTGACTTACGGAAGCGAAGCATGGACGTTGGTTGAGAGACTCAGACCAAGAGTGAGAGCAGTGGAAATGAATTACTTAAGAAGTGCGTGCTGAGTAACATGGAGGGATAGGCAGACTAATGAGGAAGTAAGAAGGAGGTGTGGTGTGGAGGTAGATGTGCTGGAAAGTGTGAAAAGGAACAACTTGAGATGGTTCGGCCTTATGGAACGTATGGAAAGCGAGAGAATGACTAAGAGGGTGTACGAGAGCGAGGTGGAGGGACAGAGAGGGACAGGTAGACCGAATGAGAGGTGGAAGGATGGAGTGAGGAAGTATATGAACGAAGGCGGTGCTGGTTCGGGGGAGAGGCGTCGACTGACTGGGGACAGAGGTGCATGGGGGCGGTTCGTTCGGGGATCACGGCGTCAGGCAATAGATAGATAGATAGAATAATATAATTACTGTACTGTGTAAGATCACAATTATTCATATACAGTATACCTATAAACAAGGCAACAAGGTAAATGGTTACTATAGTAACTTTATTTCTTTATTCATAGAAAATAGTCCCATTTGACACTAACTATCGTATTCCACGATACAGGGACTTAACTGGATATATACCACAAATCGCTAGACCGAGCTGCCCAAACTTTTGTCGACTACCAATGGCACGGTGCGGGATCGAACTGCAGACTCTTTGGTCAGCAGCCAGACACACTAACGACCATGTTATGGCCCTTGGCAAGACTAGTTATAATCATCATTCACTGTCTATTACATCTTATAGCTAACCTAAACCCTTACCCACTTCTTATTTGATCTTATAGCTAACTTGAATTTTTCAGAACGAGGACACATCTCTCCTACTGGCAGACAGCTTCTCTGAATTCCGAGACACCAGTATATCGGGAGGCGTTTGGATTGACCCCAGAATTCGTCAAGAATGCTGAACTTCCGACGTACAGTTTCGAGTGGAGGACAAAATCTTTTGCGTTCACAAAATCATCTTGGTCAATGCTTTGGTTCGCTTCAAACAGATGTTGAGTTCAAAATATTATGAGGGCAATCCACAACATTAGATATACATATTTGAGGTAAGTAAATTAGGTACTGTAGCTGTCCAGAGTGAGGTTTGGCATCCTCTACCCAACCCTAGCCGTTTCTGTCTTTCTCTTTTCCTGTACAGTAAACTCTCTTGTTTGGCATTCTTAGTACTGTAGTCTGAAAAATCGGCGCCAATCGCGATTTCGCCAAACACGCAATTGGAAATTAAATGGGAAAAAATTATGGTAATCTTAAGTCACCCCTAAGTTAGCCTATTTTACCCTTTTTCGTATTTTTATTCACAAATTTCTAAATACTAACTATAGTACATGGCAATTGAAATAAATAAAGGATATTAAGACTCCCCAGAAAGATGTTTTAAGTGTTTTTTTTAGTTAGGCCTAGGCCTATATTGTTTGTTTGCTTCGTCTTACTACTGGGCGTCCGCCACATTATTGTTCGTCTCGTCATTGTCTGCCTCATTATTCTTCTCCTCTTTACCATGATAGCTACTTTGGGCCCTAAGGTCCTCCCAAGTTGGTTATCTAAGCTCCTCAGTCCTCATGGCTTGCCTCAAAAAGCCTTCAAAACTGGGATCGTTGATATATACTGTACACGTCGCCATTTTGGTCCAAGTCGCATTATTATTATTCTTGCCGCCGAAGGTACATTCCTGGCGAACCGGAACCATGTTCTTTAACCCTTAACCATCGGCGCTCGACATATGTCGAGTTAAAGAAAACGTGCCCATATGCGGGCCTCGACAGATGTCGAGTGCAATTTTGAGCACGTAATGTGCTCTGAGAGAGAGCTGAGTGGTGCGAGGAGCATAGATTCCCGCCTGACCGCTCGCCACCACCGCCGTGGGTCGACTGAAATTTATTACACCCTCCTCCACCCTCTCTCACTCGCTACACAGGGAATTATGTAAGGAAATTACCTTATTTTAGGGTTTTTGCACTCGTGTTGCACGATCGTTGCAAGAGAACCAGTGGTCGTAGAAGGATGGTTCGGGTGTCATTGGAAAGCTCTGTTTATGCCCTTTCAGGGATAGATACTTGTATTACACTCTGGGTCTTGTTTATGGATGAAAAAGAGCACGGAAACAACCCCATTTAGGGTAAAACCACCCACTTGGCGGGCAGTAGAAGTTACCGACCCACCCGCTCGTAATGTGTTAAAGTTTTGTTAAGTGCTTTTTTAGGTTATGAACTTATATGAACGAAAAATACTGCCACTTGGGATTGTATTGTTTCAGTTAATATATCACTCACAAAGGCATAAAACGTGATGCAAGGCAAGTTAAGTACAGTGGTCCCTCGCGTTTAGCGGGTTTCAGCTTGGCGAAACACAGTATTGGCGATAGGTTGGATATGGTACCAGAATCCGAATTTGGCGCTTCAAATACACTTTTGGTGAGAATGCTGACGTCACGGAATGGCGTCGGCCCAGAATGCGCCGCCCGCAAGCTCGTCTCACCAGGCCTAACTCTAAATAATTCATGGTAAATAAAATCTATTATCTATTATCTTTTTTATTGCTGTTAATGTTTCATGTAGGCTACAGTAGAGCGCCGTATTGAGAGTTACTCTTAGGCCGAGGCTAGGCTATAGCTAGGCTTAGGCGTACTCACAAAACCCTAACTGAGCTGCTTGGATAGCGAGAATATCCCAGGTATATTTCATAAACGTATATTAACCCGGAAACTGAGGGGAGACTCTTAAGAGTTCCCCCAGCGGACTGCGGGGAGACTCTTAAGAGTCAGAGAAAAAAAAAAATCAACTTTTGATATCGAATTTTTTTTTTTTTTTTTTTTTTTTTTTTTTGGGCCCCTGGGCCATGCAAAATCTCAGTCCTCTACCTACCCTCCTTCCCCACTTTCCTCCTCTCCTTCAGTTATCACCTATTTTCCCTGTTATTCCCTTATTCTGAGGTATATTTTCGTGCTAACATTAAAAATCCGGTTGCAGGGTGTGGTCATCACTGATAGCGCGAATGCAAGAGAGAGAGAGAGAGTATCGATCGACTGTGTCTCAGTGGCCTTGGGGGAAATTGGCGGGAAAGCAGCTTGCCTCACCCATACATTATACAACTCGCGGGCTATATCTCCGATTTTGACCATCCAAACGCTGTTTTCACTCGTTTTATTGTTGTTTCAGGTTAACACCTTTATAATCAACCCATAATAGGCGCATATGGATAAGTATTAATGCTATTAATGGTACAATGAATATTTTAGTGACGGAAACACCTCAAATACGTCAGCACAGGGGGACGTTTCCAATTACCCCCATGCGCACTTGTTAGGTTAACAGAGTAGTCTTGACCAAACCGATTTGTGAACCTCATATCTCTTGTGTTTTGCTTTGTTTATTGTGCCGAACAGTCCGCGACACACAAACACAAACACACACGCGCGCATCAGCTGACTGGGGCCCAATCGATAAATATAATTAATCAAAGAAGTGACCACAGATCCAAAACCAATTTTGCTCAATCGAAAAGCAGTTGGTATAGAAAATTCTAGTCTTCACCATTCACAAGGTAAAAGTGATTTATGCCTCCTGATATATATATATCTTAAGCTAGGTTAGACCATTTCTTGGTCTGGCTAGCTAGTGACTTAGCAACTTGTTGCTAAGGTTATGTGGTTATTCCTTATCAATAAGACTATTCACAAGATAACAATGAGTTCTGCTGCCTGATATACATCTAACCTAAGTTAGGTAATTTCTTTGTGGAGATATATAGGCTAGGCCTATGTCTTCTAGCAAAAACAGTAAGCAGATGGCGACGAGTGTGTCGGCAATCAACGATGCGCATGGCGGGCGGTTTGAAAAGGGTGAACTCGGGTCTCGTCAAAGACTAATGGATAATTTTCCCATTTAAAGATGGGAAACAGATTAACTTGCTCACGTAGTTATGTACACCCTATGTGGTGGATTGTGTTCTTTTATTTAATAATTTTCATTTTAGTAAGCGTTGTTTCCACATAGCGATTTTGATCATTTAATTTGACTTTATATTGTCCTTGTCCCAATTTTGGTTTGTTTAGTTTGCAAGTTTTACATTTTAATTAAAGTACTATCTACGTTTGGCGAAATACACTTTTGGCGCTGGTTTGGCTAGACTAATTAAATCGCCAAATGCAAGGCACCACTGTATATATAATTTGTAATATTTCTTGTTCTGCACATCTTTCCTAAAATTGCGAATTTCCTTTCCCACTTTGGGCTTTTCAGTTGGCCCTCTATCACGAACAACTGCATCACCACTTGGTCCCTCGGCTACCATTATCTACTGTATTTACAGTATCATGAATTGATGGAGAGAGCGAGCAATAAATGATACAGTCAAGGTCAAATGGGAACAGGTAAGAGAGTAAATAACTTTATCACGACCGACAAGTGCCGAGAGGTAGCCTATGCGCTCGGGTCAGCTAGCCGCTCGCCTATTTTCGTCTCTTGGCCACCCGCCAATTAAAAAAATTTGCCGCCAGACGAGAGCTTTGGTATCTTATAGATTATGGTGCTAAACACGATTTCCCCAATCTTAAACACGCCAGACATGAGAGTTTACTGTACTACTTTTTCTACTTTGTGGGTGGGAGGCTAGGAATCCTCCTCCTCTTTTAAAGTTCACCTACTAGACGAGATAGCGAAAGGGGCGAGGGAACGCGAAAGTGGCCCCGGACCCTAAGAATTGGAACTTTAATTGTTGTTTCTGTTCAGGCTCTGTCTTGAGTTGGCCACCCCCAGCTAGTGGGTATGTGCCTGAGTATATACTGTACATACATTCAATATCTGGGGAAAGGGATAGGAGAAGAGGAGTGTGTGAAAATTACAGAGGAATATGTCTCCTTAGCATAGTAGGAAAGGTGTATGGTAGGATATAAATGAACCGAGTGACGGAGGGATTAGTGGACGAGGAACAAGGTGGCTTCAGGAGAGGGAGTACAAAGTACAAAGGAGTACAAAGGAAATCAAGCAACAACAGATCTAGTGACCCTTCTAGGTTGCTTGCCCTCCAAAACACTGAGGATCAAGTGTCCAAACAGTGGGTTAGAGTGGGTAAGGGAACATTGGAAAGGGAATTACTGCCCTGGAACTAATGTCCGTGGCAGGAGAGGATGTGTGTACAATATCTTCTTCTCTGAGATGTGTAGTAGAGAAATATCTAGATAAGGATAAAAAAATATGCAGCTTTCATGGATCTAGAAAAGGCCTATGACTGAGTGGAGAGACAAAGAATGTAGAAGATCTTAACCCCTTATTAGCGGGGCCCGACTTAAGTCCGTATAGAGAACACCTGCCCAAAGAGCGGGGCCCGACTTTAGTCCGTGTGCAATTTTGGAGCAATATTGCCTCTGAGAGAGAGACGAGCGATGGGCGGAGCGTAGGTCGGGCTCTGACCGTTCGCCACGGGTCCAGCGGGCCTACTGACGTTTACTCCACACACATCCACCCTCCCTCCCTCACTACACAGGGTATTATGTCAAGAAATTACCGTATTTTAGGGATTTTTCCTTCGTCTTGCACGATCGTTGCAAGAGAACGCGTGGTCGTAGGAGGATGGTTCTGGTGTCATTTGAAATCTGAATTAATGCCCTTTCAGGGATACATAATTGTATTATGCTCTGGCTCTTGTTTATGCATGAAAAAGAGCACTGAAACAATGCCATTTAGGGTAAAACCACCCGCTTGGCGGGTAGTAGAAATTCCTTACGGGCCCGCTCGTAAGGCGTTAAAGATATATGGAGTGCAAGTTGCTTAGAGTAGTACGGTACAGAATATGTACAAGGGTGTGTAGGTGGCAGTGTGCGTGGAGTGCGAGTTGAGTGAGTTCTTTGATTAGAAACTCAGGTTGAAACGGATGTTACATGTCTCCATGGTTCAATATATTCATGCGTGGAGTTACTCAGAGGTTGAAGGGAGAACAGTGGATACTGGAGTGACATTGATATCTACCTCTATCTCTATCTCTATTTACTACCCATCTATATTCATCTAACCATCCACATCTCTCCCTCCACCCGGGTCAATACATACACATACATTACATACAACAACACAGCAAAGACTTGCTACAATACAGGAAGGAAAGAGAGAGGAATGTCAAGGGCATTACTCTTAGTAAGGGCAGGAGGCTAAGAATCCTCCTCCCCTTAAGTTCTAATCAACGAGACAGAGAAGGGGCGAGGGAACGAGAAAGTGGTCCCAGACCCCAAGAATTGGAACTTTAAATGTTGTATCTGTTCGGGCTTTGTCTCGAGTCGGCCACCCCCAGCAATGGGGCATGTGTCTGAGTACATACATACAGACATGGTTTTATTGAAAGAGAGAGAGATCCCATCATGTCACCACAGTGGCTGATTGTAAGTATAGCGCTAACAGTGTCACAGCAAGACTCAACAAAGTCCCCCTGAAGCACCTACACCTGGTGAATCCACACCACACCAACCCCCCACCATGCTACAAAAAGGCAACAACAAGAAATCACCGTAACTGCTACACACATACATACATACACATATTTTTAAAGCAAAGTTAGACAATTTTAACTCAGGAAGCGGGACAATACGAGCCTAAAAGCTCAACTCCTGTATACTGATACTCCTGTATACCCCCTGGATATGGTGTCTTTGGGGCTTGTTTTATACCTTACCCAGATGTGATGGCTCCGTCTGAGTCGACCTGTTTATATCCATCTTTATGTATTTGTATATGGATTGCTTTCAACTTTTTCTGTTTTTGTTTCTACTTTTGTCCGGTGATATAGAAGTTAATCCCGGTCCTCACAGACAACTTGCTACAAGTTGTCGTGTATTTTATTCCAATATTCGTGGTCTCTATAAGAACATCAAGGATCTTACATTGGCATCTGTTGATTATGATATTGTCTTTTGTTCTGAAACCCTTGTCTCTGGTTATAGAGATTATTCTGAACTTCTTATACCTAACTTCGGTAAACCAGTTCTTATTCCTCGTGCTCGTGGAATGAGCTTGTATATTAGATCTGGGTATAATGCTCAACACTTAACTAAGCATATTTGTAAATGCCATGAGATGCAGTTAGTTAAAGTTTCCAGCAAGTATCATAATCATTACATTTTTAGCCTGTACAGAAATCCGGATGTTAACAATGACATATATGACTGCCTTTTAACAGCCATGGCTTCAATACAGTCTGTAGATGTCAAATCTTTTATTTTTGTTGGTGATGTCAATGCGCATCATCAAGAGTGGTTGAACTCGGTCTCTCCAACTAATAGAAATGGTCTTGCTGCATTGGATTTTGCAAACTTATCTGGTTGTGAACAGCTAATCCAAGGACCTACTCATATGTCTGGAAATTGTCTTGATCTAGTACTAACAGATATTCCTGGCGTTGTAGAAACCTCCGTTCTTGTACCTGTTGGCACTTCCGACCACAATGCCATCATGTGTAAAATTAATCTTGATTTTTCTGTTCCTGATATTACTCTCTCACGTAAAGTCTACCTTAAATCCCGGGTTAACTGGGACAACGTTTGTAATGATGTTTGTAATATTGAGTGGAATCACATACTAAGATCTCATGACCCAGTTTCAGCTCTCAACAATTCCCTTCTTGGTATCCTTCGCAAAAGAGTTCCATCAAAGACAATTAAGTCTCGTATCAGGGATAAAGCATGGTTTAATGATGACTGCAAGCGTGCATTTGATGACAAACAGGCTGCATATCGTCTATGGAGGCGTAATCAAACCCCCTTGCATTGGAAAAATTATGTTTTTAAAAGGGCAGCTGTGCAGAGAGTTTATGATGGTACTGAGAGGGATTATAACTCCCATCTTCAGGATGTTCTGGCAGGAGCTACACAGCCTCATAAATGGTGGTCCGCTTTGAAATCCTCTTTATTTGGAATAGATTCCTCCATGCCTCCTCTTTGTGATTCTGATGGCTCCATCTCTTTTGATCCATTATCGAAGGCCAATATTCTATCAAATATTTTTATTAATAAGCAGAGTAATCAGGAATTGTCTTTGCCATTGACATGTTTCCCTAGACCCAACCTCAATTCAATGGCATTCAAATCAGCTGAACTGAAAAGGTACTTGCTGGATCTTGATACCTATGGTGGCACAGACCCGGATGGGTTTTTCCCTCTCTTTTTTAAAAAGGTTGCAGTGGTCTTGGCACCTAAATTGGCCGTGGTGTTTAGGTTGCTTTTGAAATCAGGTAGTTTTCCTCTTTGCTGGCGTAAGGCTATTATCACTCCTATTCCAAAGGGAAATACTGCCTCATCATCTCCTAATTACTATCGCCCTATCTCCATTACACCTATCCTATCCAAGCTCTATGAGAGGCTTTTGTCCAGACACCTTTCCTCTTATTGTAATAGTCATAATTTGATACCAAACTCACAGTTTGGTTTTCGTAAGGGACTGGGTACATGTGATGCACTTCTGACACTCACCCATGACTTGCAATCTTCATTGGACCAGGGTCATGAGTCTCGCGTCGTGGCTATTGACTTTAGTTCTGCTTTTGATTTAGTCAACCATAAAGCACTTCTGTTATAAGTTACAGCTCATTGGTATTGGTGGCAATTTTTTAAGGATCTTTGAAGATTTTTTGACGAAAAGATCTCAGTCTGTGGTCATTGATGGGTGTCATTCCCCTTCTGTTACTGTTGTTTCTGGTGTTCCACAAGGCAGTGTCCTTGGGCCTTTGCTTTTTATTATTTTTACTGCTGACCTGTGTTCCGAGCTTGAAAATAAACTAATCTCCTATGCTGATGATACAACTTTATATGCGTCAATTACATCACCAATAGATCGACACGTAATTGCTACTGCTCTGAATAGGGATTTAGCTAAAATTACATCATGGTGTGAACTTTGGGGCATGAAACTTAATGCTAGTAAAACACACTCCATTATCATCAGCAGATCTCGTACCTTGGATCCTCCCCATCCTTATCTACAAGTTTCTGGCGAGCAAATTGAGAATGTGGATACTCTGCGTTTGTTAGGAATTACTCTTGATCCCAAACTTACTTTTGAAAAGCATATTCGTTCTTTCTCCTCTTCCATTTCCCAAAAAATTGGGGTGCTTCGCAAGGTTTATAAAACATTTGCTTGTGACGCCACAGTTATCAAGTCTTTTTATGCTTTAATTTTGCCACATTTCGAGTACTGCTCACCTGTCTGGTTGTCAGCAGCTGACTGCCATCTCAAGTTGCTTGACAGGTCGCTAAATTCCATCAGTTTTATTCTACCTCATTTGTCTCTTGATCTGTGTCATCGACGTAAAGTTGGTGCCCTTAGTCTTTTATTTAAAGTTTTTAACAACCCTCAGCATCCCTTACATGGGGTTCTGCCTGAGCCCTATGTCCGGGCTCGTGCAACTAGATTCACAAGCAATCTTAATTATCTTGCCATGAGCCGTGTTAATTTTTCTACTACACAGTTTTCACGGTGTTTTGTGCCGGCCATGGTTGACTTGTGGAATAAGTTGCCAAATGAGCTAGTCAATTCAGCTAATATCTCCATTTTTAAGTCTAGAGTTAATGCTTTTTTGCAGCATTAATTCTAATTTTTAAACTTATTTTATTCTATTTTATTGTACAGTCAGGACCCCCAATTCGCGAGAATAGGGGTGACAGGAGGCATCGCGTATTGTGAATTCGGGTATTGTGGAACTAACTTTAAATGGGAATAATTAGATTGGGTGACATCTCTCAATTATGGCCTATTTTCGAAATTTTTGGCCCTATTTTCGACATTTTTGGCTCTACAGTACAGTCTATATCTTATATATAAGAAGAACAATGAATACAAATATGAAACTATCCTTAAAATTAGTAGTAGATAGGCTAGGACTAGGACTAGGACTAGGACCGTAGGACTTCACGATTTTCTCCAACTTCTCCCTCCCTAACCAAATCGTACGAACAGTTTACTCTGACAAGCCTATTGCACAGTTTCCTTCTCCTCTTTTCTTGCGAAACAACAATTCCACCTTCATTTTGTGTGTTATCTTCTTATATTGGCGTGGCATGGCGAAAAAAGTGGCAGGCACTACAAACGTTTGGTCACTCCGCACGGCTATGAGCGCTTGAGCGGGACTGTGGGAGGGAGGGTAAGCGGGAGGGAAGGCAGGCGTATGCCCGTCTTCTTCTTTTTTCAGAGCTACTCCTGGGCCTCGCGAAACGTAGACGTGCTCGGGTATCAAGCGGGAATAGCGGATTTGGCCCCTTCTTAGCTCTCGATTCGTGTATTGTGGTACCACCTCGCATAATTAATGCTTAATTAATTAATGTTATTTTCGAGGGGTAACTCGTGTATTAGGGTTTTCGCGAATTGTGGAATCGTGTATTGGGGGTCCTGACTGTATTATATTTATGCTTGATATCCTCCACTGCATAATATGTTACCTGTGTTTGATATGTGTATATGTACAGTACAGTATACAGTATATGTTTTTATTTTTTCCTAAGTTGCCGTAGTCTCTCTCCAGTGCCTCCGGGTGTTTTGTGTGGATTGATCTTGATGGTGTTTCTGCACCCTGGTTGGAGACTTCGGCATCTCCTATAATAATAATAATAATAATAATACTACAATTAGGTAAATACACACATACATATACTGTACATACCATGCAGAGAGAGGGAGACAAATAGACATGATAGATAGGAAGTGAAGTTATTTATAAATATGTCTCCAGTTCCATGAAATATAGAATCAGCCCAAATGCTCAAGGCAGCCATTCCAGAGGTTGGATTTGGCACACTGTTGTCCCGCAACTACCATGAGGCTGAAATGGACCAAATAGACTGAATGGTGGCCCAGGCTTACGTCATCTCCCTTTTAGTCGCCTCTAATGGCACGCAGTAGACACGTGGGGCATATTCTTATTTTTACTCTACCACGTGGGTAGTGGCCCCTCTAACCCCCTGGGGAGGTTTGGATAATACAGTAGAGGGAAATGAGGGGAAGTTGCTTGTGCTGTTATATGAGGGGAAGTTGCTTGTGCTGTTATATGAGGGGAAGTTGCTTGTGCTGTTATATGAGGGGAAGTTGCTTGTGCTGTTATATGCGGACAATACCATGCGTTTAAGCGATGATGAGCGGGATCTACAAGGCTTAGTAAGTGGGATCAGAACGGTTTGGAGAAGCGGAGTTTGAAGGTGAATATGGATAAAAGCAAAGTTATGGTCTTTGAGAGAAATGAGATACGGCTGATTGGTCAGGAGATAGCGAGATCCTTTAAGTATCTTCGCAGTGTGTTGAGTAAGGATGGAATTCTGGAGATACAGGATAGAGTGCAGCAGGTCAGGAAGGTTGTAGGCGCATTGAGGAAAGTGATAAAGAATAGGGATTATAATGTAAAACTTGCAAAATAAACAAACAAAAACTTAGACGAACACAGTAAAAAGACAATTAAGAACTTATCAAAATGTTAGTATGGAGGCAAAGAGGTCATACCATGATAGTGTTGTAATCCCCACCTTGACATATGGAAGTGAAGGGTGAACGTTGCTAGAGGGAGACAAGTTGAGAGCGAGAGTAGTTGAAATGAGTTATAATCTAATTTATTAATTTATTTCACTCCCAACACCAAACACCTCCCAATGAAAGCATGTGATCTTCCTGGGATTCGAACCTAGATTACCGCATACAGATCTTAAAATCTTAAAACACTCTAACCATTACACTATCAAGACAGATTTCAAGAATCCTTAAGTTTGTTATAATTTTGTGTTGAATATGTGTCAAGATGTGTAAGAAAAGGTTGAAATGGTTTGATGATCTAATAGGGATAGATGCAGATAACTGGATGAAGAAGAGCATGTGTGTGAATGTTGGTGATAAGATTCATAAGGGTAGATTGAAGAAACTGTGCAATGAGGTCTTGCAAAAGCACTGCAGCCTTGCCGATTAGCCCTGTTTGTTTCGCGTTTTGTTCTGGTTACTTCTTGTGCTTTGTTTTCTGTTTCATTTCTTTCGGTTCTTTCTTGTTCTTCAGATACGAAGGGTGAGATTTTTGTTTCCTTTTGCATTGTTATATGTTGCGATTAGTTTGCTTGGGATACAGATTAACTTGCTCATGTAGTAATGTACACCCTATGTGGTGGATTGTGTTTTTATTTTAAATTATTATTTTGCTAAAGCGTTGTTTCCACATAGCAATTTTGATAAGATGTTTTGTCTTTTTACTGTGTTCGTCCAAGTTTTGGTTTGTTTAATTTGCAAGTTTTACATATATTGTTTCCTCTTTTTGGTCTGGCTCTGTTACCACTTCGGTGATGTTGATATACGCAGCTGCTTCTTCACCCATTTTGTCTAATACTTTCTCTGACTGTTGTGGGGTGTAATCTCTCAACTAGATTGTAACCATTTTGTTGAAGTTGACATGTTTGTGTTATAAAAGTTGTTGAATGTTTATTCCTGTGGTTGGTGTTGTTGAGATTTGCATTTAGAATCAGAGCCATGTAGTATTGGACTTTTTCCTTCCGCGTGTCTGGTATGGTGGCGATGTTTTTGTTGGCTGTTTGTTGGTAGATTCTTGTGTGTGGTAGCCCTGATGCCTCCTTGGTGATAGTGGAAATTGGTTATGTTGTCAGTTGTTGTTGAGGGTCCCCGGTATTTCTTTTATAGGGAGCATATACCTCGCAGGTAGGCGACCACCTTCATCTGGTCACTATATGATGATGATGAAAATTTTGTATACTAGCCTACTGAGCCAAAGCCACTTATAAGGCTAGGAGGTCATTCTATAACTGTTGGGAGGATGTGATCTTATGATGTTGTCTGTTGGGTGTCCAGGCTGCGCACTCCTCAGGGATTTTTGTGATAGTGTGGGGGGCCTGCCAGTTTGGGCAAGTGTCTGTGTGTGTGTCATCTAGTCTGTGTGTATATGTTGAGTTAAGGATGATGTCCGTAACAGAGACGTGCGAGAGACTGGATGGTTGTTTCTGAGCTACATATGGGGGGCAGTGGGCGACTTAAGCACTGTATTTTGATTGTGCCCATGTGTGACAAGGCTTTTTTGGGGGGGTTTGCGGGTGGAGGTATTGTGTTGAGGATGTTTGTGTGGTATCTGTGCTGTTTCTATGTGTAGTGGTGTTGGTGATAGTGTGGACATATAGTGACATGGGTGTGTTGTATTGTGTAGTGCATTGGCTGTGAACTGCGTGCCTCATGTCAAGGTGTTGTTGTATGTTGTTGTACGGTAGTTTAACCAGACCACTGAGCCACATTACGAGGGTGTATGGAGAAGACTTTAGTTTCTGCATGTAGATGATCTATTTCTGTTGTACAGTATACAGTATGTGGCTGTGGTAGCTATTATGAGTGCATTGTTTTGTATGGTTTGTAGTTTATGTACAGTACTGTAGTTGTGTTTTGGAGATTGCTGGGGCTCATGCTGGACTTGAATACTCCAGCACAAATCTGATGTATTGTTTATAATTATATGAGTATGGGAGTTTCTTTTTATTGTCAGACAGTGGTGCCTGTGAGGGCTCTAAGTGTGTTTAGTCGTTTTGTGCATCTGCGTGTGATAGCTGTGATGCTTGAGGCGAATGTTGTGGACGTTTTATATAGTACTCTTAGAATTTTGGTGCAATGTTTGTGTGGAATGAGTGTGTTGGTGTTCCTATGTGTAGTTTGTTAAAAATGTGTTTGTCGATTTGGAAAGAGCCATTTTTAGTGAGCCATTGTGTGAGTTGTTTTGGATGTTCTGTTTGACTTGTGTGGAGCATGTGTTCGCATTGTGATGAGTTGAGGTTACTGTAATGTCATCTGTCTAGGAGGAGATATGCACGTTTGTTGTTGTTCCCCAGGCTGCCTGGCTGAACAGCCCCAAGGCCCCGAGCAAGGCCAAGGCCATTTATAAATTATTATTTTGCTCAAGCGTTGTTTCCACATAGCGATTTTGATAAGTTGTTTTGTTCTTTTTACTGTGTTCGTGCAAGTTTTGGTTTGTTTATTTTGTAAGTTTTACATTATACAGTCCGCCCTCGGGTAACGCGGGTATATCGTACCGGCCCCAGGGAGCGTTACGCAAACACCCGTTACATAAAGCAAAGGTTCAATGGGAATAATTCAATTCGTTCTGGCCACTTCCCCAAAGTCCCCCTTTTTTTACCATTTACCACCCGATTTATCTTTTTATTTGTCAATAGTATTACGTTGGCAACATACCTTCATACTAGGGGTGAATAATATATCCAATTAACCCTCTCACGTTCTTGATGCAATGTTGAGCCTATTAGGGATACTTTAAAGCCTTTGTTACCATCAGGGGTATTTAGAAACCTTTAGTTTAGTTACTTCAACCTCTGCAGTTGTCTTTGAGTTAGCTGTGGGCAGAAAACTAATTTTGGAGAGGTAATTATAAGAGTGAGAGAACTCTATTTAGTATTGCTAATCTGGCAACCTCTGCGTCATATGGTCGTGAGAGGGTTAAGATCATTGGTACTATGAAATGCCATTTATTTGACACGAAAACAATGCCGCTCAGCTTTAGTACAACAATAACAAACCACATCTTACGGATAGCACGTCTGGCTCACAACCAGAAGGTCCCGGATTCGAGACCCGGACGGGGAAGAGACATTTGGGCAAGTCTCCTAACGGTGTAGCCTCTGTTCACCTAGCAGTATAAATAGAAACCTGGAATAAGTGGATGAAGTTGTGACGTCCCATCTGGGGTTGGTGATCGGTTACAAGGTGAGATGGGTATCGTACTGGTCAACCTAAGCCTTCGGGTGAGACTGGTACCGTAGTGAGAATGGTACCGTACAGATTAACCCCAAGCCTTTGTTACCAGATGTTGCCAATTGGCTAAAATACAGACTACACACACATCCACAGCCATTCCAACGATACATAAACACTTAACATGCATTTCACGCAATACATTCCCAGTTAAGGAGGCGCGATAATAATGAGCTTAGCTCGCATTCCGTGGATTCCCCTTGACGAACAAGTAAGTGAGTATCTTACAGTAGATCCTCTGGAAAAAGGCAAACTAGGCCTGTGTATCCAGCTCAGTGCCAGTACTTGCACTTCTGCGGTCGTTGGCGGCGGCGGTAGCAGACGCAACATTTTTACTATTCTGTATTTTTGCTTTATAATCAAACTTCAAATCTTGTCTTCCCCATGCTTTATCAAGATTACTTTCAAACTCCCTTATTGATTCGGAATCGACTACATACTGGGGCAGTGCGTTCCACTCATTTACCACTCTATCACAAAATTAGTTCTTTACCTTCTCAAGTCTATTTCTTCTTTGTAAATTTTCTTGAGAGTGTCCTCTCGTTCTTGTTCCCTCCCGCATCAAGAAGATACCTTCACACACATCCTCATCATACTTTCCTGACACTATCTTAAAAAGTCTTTATCATATCCCCTCTCTTTCTCCTATATGCCAGTGTCGGAAGCCCCAGTGTCCTCAACCTCTGCTCATAGCCCGCGTTCTTCAACGTTGGTACTAGCTTGCTAGCTCTCCTCTGCACTTTCTCCACTACTTCTATATCCTTTACCATATATGGAGCCCACAACTGGTTCGCATATTCCAGGTGCGGCCTAACCAGCGCTGTATAGAGATTCCTGAAGATTTCTTTGTCAAGTGACACAAATGTCCTCCTTATCAGCCCTACAATTCTATTGGCTTTGTTTATCTTTTCCGCTAAATGTTCTGAGAAATTTAACTTGTCTATCACTACTCCTATATCCTTTTCTGCATTCACTTCCTCCATCGCTTCATACATACTGTATCCTACCTTGTCTATCTTGCTTGTCCCAATCCGCATGTACTTGCATTTTTTTGGATGAAAAGGCATTAACCAATGCTCAGACCATCCCTTCATGCCCTCCACATCTCCTTGAAGCAAACCCACATATTCCTTACTCCTCACTCTTCTATACAGCTTAGTGTCATCCGCATACAGGTATACCTCACTTCCATTAGTTATAACTTCAGGTAAGTCGTTGATAAATATAACGAACAGTAGTGGTCCCAACACAGATCCCTGAGTTACCCCACTTGTAATTTCCCTCCACCCCGAGCCTATTCCATTCACCAGTACCCTCTGTCTCCGATCTTTCAGGAAGGCTTCTATCCATTTCACACATTTCTCCCCGATATTATAGCTTCTAACTTTCTCTATTAACCTTTTATGTGGGACCTTATCGAAGGCCTTCATAAAATCGCAATATACCACGTCGTCTGCAAGTGAGGCAGGCGGCGGCAGCTTTGCTAAACTTGCCGACAATCAACCGCCTTCATTACAGTTACAGTTTAATGGATTTTTCTTTGGCTTTTACTATTGTAAATATTATTTGGTAAAATTCAATTCAATTCCATAGAGTATAATTAAAATAAAATTGTATTGCATACAGAAATAACTCTGGTTGAGACTCCCTACTGATACGGCCGACATAGCCACACAAGAACAAGAACACACACACACACAAACTGACATAACAATAACAATAACACACACGATTTCGGTCACTCGGAAAATCAGCTGATGAATCTCGGCGCTTCAAATTCACTTGCATTGATGTATATTTGTCGTATAAGACCACCCATGGTTTTGGGGGCTTAGAAATGTGTCTTATACGCCGGTATATACGGGTCTGCCGAGTCTGACGTCACCGGCCGAGAGATGCCGACCAGCCGCCACAAGCGTTACCTAAACAAAACCGTGGTAGATGCTGACTCGGCACATTTGGGGTACCCGTGTTAGAGCAAAACCGCAGCACCTAAAGCCGCGTTACCCGAGGGCCGACTGTAATATGCAGATTAACCCTCCAGCCCCGGCTATTGTATTCTATAATTTCCCCGAAACCCGGGGGTTTTGGCCGAAAAACATCTACGCCTAGGCTACCGCATCCCCAAGCGTAGATGTGTTTCGTACCTGTAGAATGCCGTTGAGTATAGCTCTCTAAGTCAACTGGTTCAGTTGTGATGACGATTTCCGTGGAGAGAACTTTGTGGCGATATCAGCCACTTTTCACTACTTAACAATAACACACACCCACACACGAACAAGCGACGCCTCTCCTTCTTGTGGTCGCAGATGCGCGACGTCGGTCCAACCGGCTGTTGTTTACATGCGTCGGACGGACGCCTCGCACACCAAGCTTACAGGCTTTCAAGCTGCCGGTGCCTCAGAGCCCTACCGGGTTCCGCGGGCGCATTTGTTATGGGTTTCTCAGAGCCCAACCGGGTCTGGTGAGTTAAAAGTTGTTGGTAGAGAACGAAGCCTTGTGGGACTCCGTTGAGTATATTTCTTGTCTGTGATGATATGGCATTAACTCTCCGCCTTCGGCTGTCATTGTACGCGCCTATACCCCTGACTCGGGGCTTTTGCCAATATCACTCAATTTTTACACCTTCCTAGATAAGTAATAAAAGCATGCAGAAGTGTCAAACTCAATGGGAAAATGGAGAACTTACTGTTGTCGTTATCCAGGCGTGAACCTGACATTGCTACGTTGCTTGACTATGTGGTTATGGTGTTGTGAAGATGGCGTGTTGACGCGTAACATTCAGGCCATATTCGGACGCGTCGCCGTGCTAGTACACACCAAGTTACTCGTCGCACCAGTGGCAATTTGATAGTTTTATAGTTATTATCTATTACTATAATATTATTGGGCAAGAATGTAGTTACCGGGTGTACCGCCCGTCTTGTTTACACTACGCGGACGCTCATGAACTATAATATTATTGGGCAAGAATGTAGTTACCGGGTGTACCGCCCGTCTTGTTTACACTACGCGGACGCTCACCATCATGTTCCTGTCTATTTTGACTGCCTTTGGATACAAAAATACATTACCCTAACCAAACAACCTAACCTAACCTAACCTAGTATTATAGATTTATTAGTATTTATTTTATTATAAGTATTTATAGATGATTTATGTTGTATGTCGGTAGTGGTACACCCGGTAACTACATCCTTCCCTATTATTGCTTGTTATGCAATAATGCATACCAGTTTGTATTTGTGGCATTCATGAGTGTACGGTACATGATTTTAGGTGTCATTTGCATGGTATCATTTACTATTATCATAATATTACTTGTTATTCATTCTTATTTGTTATTTTCACTTACTAAGAGGGCCTAGGTTACTATTTATTACAGTAACACTATTTATGTGTGGCGTTTATGGGTGTACGATACACAATTTTAGGTGTCACTTCCATATATTTGAGTGCCACTTTCACTCACTGCTTTTATTTGTCACTTACTCTTTCACCGATTTATTAGAGTGTCACTTTCACTACGGTGATTCATCGCCCCATCTTCCTCACTATCTCTCTGCTGCCTCCTCGATCTCTTGCTCTCTTCAGCGCACTTTCCAGGATCGCCTTTCTATAAAAAATAACTAGCTACCTTGGCAGGGGAAGGGGTTGTGGGAGCACCAGGGGTGCAAGAATCTAGCGTCGTATCTGGCGACGAGGGTAGCGCACTTCCCAACTCACTCACAGGATGTTTTTCACTCTCATCGTCACTATTTTCACTTTCCCTGGCACTACACTCCTCTTCATCGTCTTTGTCATCGTCACTATCACTCTCAAACCCAGGAAATTCATGTGCATCTTCATGAACTTCTTCTTCGCCATCGTTTTCACCCCAAAATTTGTCTTCAACATCACTTTCAAGCTCTTCAATATCGGACAAATCTTTATGATCTAATTTACTTAGCACTCTCAAAACACCACCAGGACTTAGAATGTCATTCGTTTTCACTTTCTTCTAATTATTCTTAGGCGTACATGTTGGTTGGGCCGCGGCAGAGTTAGGCGCAGAATTGGACACAGGCTTTTCATTGTTTTCCAATGTATCCATGATGGCGGATCGATAACAACTGGCGTTGCGTCATAGCGAGAGCGTGGGTACGCTGCAAGCTCCCTCGTAACAAAATAAATAGCCCGCGATCTTCAAAATCTCATATTTCATGCGCAGGAGTATAAGAGGCCTACCGAGGTGGAAGTCGTGTGGAGAGTATAAGATGCCAACCGAGGTGGAAGGGTTAAAGTGTACAAGTGTACGTAGGATTGTCTTGATGTGAGGTAGTTCTGCAAGCCAGCGTTTGGTGGTGTTGTGTAGTGTTGTATATTTTGTTTATGTGGGGGAGTCTAGGGATGGCATCAAACGCTTTGCTGATATCTGGTAATGAGTGATGTTCTTTGGCGGGGTTTTCTTGTATTGAAACCGTCGTGAGTGTTGCATTCGGTCTGTGAGTAGTGTTGATGTAGAGGGGTGTGGTCTATAGCCATGTTGAGTGAGTGAGAGTGGAATGTGTAGCATAGTAACTTAAGAAGGGCTACAGAGAAGAGTTGTAGGTGTGAAAGAAGCTGCTTCTGTTGGTGACTTGTTGGGTTTGAGCAGTGGGATGATTTTTCCAACTTTCCAGATAGTGGGTATTATGCAGTGTTGGTATGAGTGGTTAGCAATGTAAGTGAGTGTGGTGATGCCCTGTAGACCAAGGTGTTTTAAATGTTTGAGATTTTGTCTATTCCCATGACATTTGAGATTTTTAGTTGCTTTATGGTCTTTTTATTTTTTAGGGGCAGGAGGCTAGGAATCCTCCTCCCCTTGTAAAATTGGAGAAATGGGCGAGGGAATGCGAAAGTGGTCCCGGACCCTAAGAATTGGAACTGTAAATAAAGCTTTCTGTTTGTGCTCTGTCTCGATTCGGCCACCCATAGCAATGGGGTATGTGCCTGAGTATATACATACAGACATACATAATTTTTTATGTGGGTGTTGTGGTCTAGTTGGAAGTTGTGTTTGCGTCCGACTGTGGGTCTGTCCTCTTTTTGTTGTTCCCTCGGCTGCCTGGCCGAACAGCCCCGAGTCCCTAAGGAAGGCCATGACCATGATCAGGCTTTCCCACAGGGCTTTCAAGGAGTGTAGATTATGTTGTTGGCATAAGTGATTTTGTAGAATGCAGTCTTCTATGATGTGTTTAATAGTATGGGGTGCTGTGTTGCATCCTGGACAGGCATCGACGACAGTCATCCAGTCTCTTCTGATAGCTCAGAAGAGCTGGATGGTGCCCACATCTCAGCCTGGCCAGGTGGACCCTGTCCTCACGAGGAAAGGAGGACTCAGAAGGATGGATTTCGGGAGGTCGTGCCTGCAGCTGCATATTGTCTATGAGTGATTGAATGGAACGGCGAGAGAGATGAGTGTGGATGTGCTTCTGGAAGCTGGTTTGGGGTGGACAGGGAGGGAGGGAAGACAGTATTTGTGTGTGATACCGTGTGTTGGGTGTTGTTTTGATATTCCTTGGTGTCGGTGTGTTACCATGTAGGGTAGTGGGTGGTGTTGGTTTGTGGAGGCTGCAGCCAGTAATTCAGTGCCTCATGTCGAGGTGGTCTTCGACTTTCAGGACTTTGGTTTCTTTTTGCAGGTGATCTGTAGGTGTAGTAGCTGTGCAGCCTGTGATAATTTTAAGGGCTCTGTTTTGAATAGTCTGCAAGGTCTTGTGATGTGTTTCAGCTGGGTTAGAAGCCCAGGCAGGGCTTGCATATTCCATCACTGATCTTATGTATTGTTTGTTTACTGTGGTGGTAGTTTCTTTGCTGTGTCCAAATTTTGTGTGGGCAAGTGACCTGAGGGTGTTAAGTCTGGGTGTCAGTTTATTTTTAATGTTTGTGATATGTTGTTTGAATGTCATTAGAGTATTACAAACACTCGGCCGCATATACAGTACGTTTACATTCACTCACACATGCACACATATACAGATGAACATACATTTACTCATAATGAACATCGTCACACATTTTCACTCTTATAACTTATGTTATCTTTTTTTACATACAGTATATCATCCTCTATCAATGTCCAGAATTTGTCAACAATATTAATTATTATAGTTTGAAATATACTTATATATTATGTACAGCAGTAACATTGTACATTATTGTGTCAAGTGGTTTATGATATACGGAGTATTATTCAATTAAATTTCTTGTGCACAAATTACTTGGCAATTTTCTGTATTGTACATAGGCCACAAACCACTTGCCCGCAAACTGAGAGGTCAAGGGTTCGAAGCTCGGGCCAGCCAGTGCTGTGGTGGATTATTATGTTTTTTTTTATATGGTGCAGCATTAAGGTGTACGGTACTATTTTATCCGAGTATAATTTTGGCTGCATTTATCCTGTACAGTTGTGCCATATTTCCCTGTCTATTTCAACTCCCAACAGCGGCTCGCTGGACTAGCGTCTTGGACTTCCACCCAGGTCGTCCCAGGATCGCGCCCACGCTCGGCGCAGTAAAGGTTTTTCACAAGTACAGTACTGAGTTGTTACCGTCCCTCATGAGCAAGGGGATGGGATAGTACAGGACCCCAATGGAAATACGCCAAATCGGCCTTATTGGGCTATCCTTAGCTGGCTTAGCATGCACTAGCTTTAAGAACTATTATTATTATTATTATTTTTTATTATCATCATCATCACACCCACCTCTATATATATATTTTGGTGAGGGAATTAAGAGCTGGTAGGAAGTTTTTGTTAAAATTGTTGCAAATTATCTAGGAGCTTTGCGTACATAGGAAACAATAGTTATTTTTGTTTCTTTTCGCCTTGTTCCTCTTTGTCTACACTATTTTCAAATAGTAATGGAAAAATAAAAATATAATTCATACACATTTAGTTTTATTTGCAAGAAAATACAATTTCATTGATTATACAGTACAAATATTTAGGGTGTGCTCCCCTGTACAATAATGGAGATACATTCATAAGTAGAACATTAATAATAATAATAATTACCTTTATATACAGCAGGTACCCTGTAATAGATAATACGAGAGGATAAGGGTATGGGAATAGATATAAGGATAAAGGAGAGAATAAACATACAAACACTTGGTGTACATGAAAGGGGCGACGGTACTCGACCAACAACGTGACGGTGGTTATACAATCCCGGTAGAGGCAAAAGTTGTTGACAATTAAGTCACTTTCCAATAACCTCGTATTGTCACCAGCTCTTATAACGGAACATGTGCAGGGTGTCATGCGTTTAGTGCCAAGTAACCCCTTCGCACGATGGGCGTCTATTATATTTTGGCAGACTATTCATCTTAGGAAGGACTACTAGGAATTAAAGGGCTAACTTAATAACTCTTGGATTCCACAGGTACTAACTATATTTAATAAAAGTCAAATGATAGCCAGAATAAAACGCTCCTCGTACCAAAAGGTTATGGCATCACACAGCAGAACACCGCCACAACTGTGCCGCCTCAGCCGTTCAGGCAACTCGCTCGTGATGTTCCGATGCGATATGGTGATACCGTAACTATCGGACCAGATGAAGAAAACCACGAGCGAGTCGCCACAGCTGACAGTGACTCGATTGTGAAGGAGTGTGAATCATGTCAACGGTTAAATCAACATCACCACACCTATCCTCACAATAGAGTTTGGGAAGTAAAGTGTGATGACATGATGAGCGAGTGGCGAAACATAATCAGGAATAATCATTGAGGTCAAGAGGAATCTACGAAGACTTAGTATCATAGTTGCTACAGAACAAAATATGGCATGGGAAATATATACGGTCATATTTTCAACGAGTATATGAAGGTATAAATTCACATCAAGCTATATTCTTATCCTCTAACCCCCATGATCTAAACACGACCTCGTGAATCCTTCGAGCACCAAATGATGATTCTCAACTATGACAAATCACCACACACACACACCATTACCACCACAACCCACTTCCATGCACGTGTTGGCTGAGTGAAGGAGAGACAAGAGTTAAGCTGAAGGGTAGATAGAAAGATGAGAGATCCGGGTGATGAGATACAGATTGCCCAACCCCTTCACTCCCGCTCGGAGAACGGGAGGGGCACTTTTGGGGCGTTTCCTCCAAGTCGTAGCATTCAGGACAACAACTATTTCGCTATTGATCAAGTTGAGAGCCAAAGTGCCATCCCACCTTCTTTCTAAGTTGAGTAAATTCTAAGGACATAATGAAAGTTGAACACATGAACAACTGTATCCGAAGGTACGGTTCTCCAGACATTCAATATGTCAATAACCTTTGGATATGACTTCACTTGGAGGAAAGGTGGGCAGGTACCAGTTCTCAACTATGCGATCTTGTTCTATCGTCAGTTAGAGGCTTGACTACCTCATGCACCCGACAGCAAGCACCAAGACCGGACCAGTGAGTAGGTTGATGTCGGCCAATGTTTAACGACTTGCAGACTAACAACACCCTGAGACCCCCACCGCCACCCCTCTTATATTACAATATTTATACAAGAGAGAAGAGTTAGAAAGAAGAAGAAAAAGTAGGAAAAAGAAGAAAACGTATGATAAAAAAACTTAAGAAAAGGTAAGAAATGCTGTATAGAGAAGAAAGAAAGTAGAAGAGAAAGTTAGATAAATAAGACTAAAAGTAGTAGGGAATGGAGAAAAGAGATAGAGGTAAAAACAAAACCATGAAGAGGTAAGATAAATATAGAGAAACAGTAAGTAAAAAAGAATAGAAAATCAAGAAGGAAAATGTTATAAAAAAGAGAGAACAAAGTCAAGACGAGAGTTGAGATAGCAGAGGAATGGAGAAGTCAAGGAGAGGAGTGATCAAAGGAGATTAAGAAGAGAAATCGGGAAGAGGTAAGGATTAGGAATACGACAAGGATAAGGTAAGGGTAGGGTATGGATGAGGTAGATATCAGCTCTTGTCGATGACGCCTCACGATTGATGCCGCTCCAACTTCTTTCTGTAGTTGATGAAAAGCTGTTTCTTGATACTGAAGTTCCTTGAAATTGTGGTTTCGATGACACTGCCAACCGATTGGTCCTGCTCTATTTCTTGCGTGCCCGTAGTTGATGTTGCAGCCATTTCTTGCGCAATTACAGTAAGTTTCTTGATAATGTTATTTCTTCTATTGCTGTAGTGTCCTCTCGTGTTTTTTTTTATATTGTATTTTCTTCTGTAGCTGTAGTGTCCTTACTTGATATTACCGTTTCCCTTTGTTTCATGATGCATACTAAATTGTTTTGTTATGTTTCTCGATGTTTTTTTTTCTATTTCGATGGCGCTCTCTCCTGTTACCTGATGTTGCTGTATATCTATACTGCTTGTCTATCATGGTGGTTTCTTGATCCGGCCATTCCTCGCCGCTTCTTAATTTCTTGATGCCTTGGTATTTTCTGTTGCTCTTTCTTGATCCTGCTGTACTACGCCGTTTCTTCTTTTTCCATTACTGTATGTGGCTGTGGCGTACAGTGGTGTGTTTTGCTGTTCCTTGATGCTGTGGTATTTTCTGTTGCTGTTTCTTGATCCTGCTGTTCCTCACCATTGATTTTTTCTTCAAGATGTGGCTGTGGTGTATTATGTTTCTTGTTTCTGGTGTTTGTTGCTGTTCCTCAATGTTGTGGTATATCCTATTTCTGATTCTTGATCCTGCTGTTTGCTGTTCCTCGATGTTGTGGTATTTCCTGTATCTGTTTCTTGATCCTGCTGTTCTGCGCCGTTTCTTTTTTATTCATGATGTGGCTGTGGTCTATTGTGTTTCTTGTTACTGGTGTTTGTTGCTGTTCCTCGATGCTGTGGTATTTTCTGTTGCTGTTCCTCGCCGTTTCTTTAATCTTCATGATGTGACTGTGGTCTTTTGTGTTCGTTGCTGTGGTCTTTCCTGTTTCTGTTTCTTGATCCCGGAGTTTCATTCTGTTCTTCCTCGATGGTATCCTGTTGCTTTATCTTGATCCTATTGTTTCATGCTGTTCCTTGATGCTGTGATAATTTCTATTGCCGTTTCTCGATGTTGCTAGTCCATGTTTTCTTGATAGTGCTGTGGTCTGCTGTGCTTCATCTATGTTATTCATGCAACGTACCTAAAAAAATATCATTTATATTAGTAATTGTTCCAGGATACACTGGTTAAACTAATATTAAAAAAAAAAGGATACACTAAAACTATTTATTTTATATTGGTAGTTACCCCTCTTAGTACGGTGGTGTCAAATATTATTTAGGCCGACCATTTCAGCTTAGGAAGACCCACGTGGAATTAAAGGGGCAATAATTATATTAATTAAATCTCTATCCCCTTGTAAAATGTTCCTACTCAACAAGATAGAGAAATGGGTGAGGGAACGCGGCAGTGGTCCCGAACCCTAAGAATTCGGGCTGTCTCGAGTCGGCCACCCCCAGCAATGGGGTAAGTGCCTGAGTATATACAGTACATACATACATACATACATACATACATGCATACAAATCTCTATCTTCCACAGATTCATACTAATACTGAATAAAAATAGTCTGCATGATGGCCTTAATAAAAAAAAATATATATATAAATTTAATCTACATCATCAACACAGGTTAACCCCTTTTGTAACCCCATTCTATTGATATCCTCCACTTTAACCGGCCACATATCCGAGGCATAATTCATTATACTCAACCACACGAGGTATACACCTTCCCTTTAAGGTGAAGTGAGACTTCTCTCATGGTTAAGAGTGGCAACAGCTCTCTGAACTTCCCCGAGCCACTTCTGACTAGGAATGGAGCCAGCTTTAGCACCATCTCCGGCGGAACCACTCTTCGAAAAGTAGATGTAGGTGCTGTTGTAAAGGCTTATCCCTCAATACTTTCACCTGACCTGACTTGACCTGACACTCAAATCTCAATCATCTTAAAGGCCTTGGAACATGCATATATGTGTTGACCTTGTTACCTAATGTTGACATGCCATGTAATATGGATGAGAGCAACATCCTGATCGAGTTCCATTTTCATGTGCTTCTTTAACATGACGCTTCCCACAGGTTATTTGTTGTACCCATAAATTCCACACCCCCACATCACAGTCATACTCCCTTCTTGAGCATCCCTACATTGACACACTCCAAAGTCTTTTCAATCAAATTTCTAAAGCTGTTTGGGTCAATATCTTTCTTCATAAATACTTCAACAAACTAACAATATAATCTGGCACTTATGTAGGCTACTGTACTACTGGCACTACTGTACTACTGGCACTACTGTACTACTGGCACTACTGTACTACTGGCACTACTGTACTACTGGCACTACTGTACTGTATATTAAATTATTCAGGCAACATGACTAAATACCATCCATACCAAACAAAAGAGAAAACTAACTCACCGAATGTATCTCCATTTGCATGATAATAATTTCACACACTATACAGGTACAGGGGAGCACAAGTTTAATACCGTACTGCTTTATCTTCATAGTATCGGGTACTTTTGTCGTCCCAGTTTTAGTTTGTTTATTTTGCAATTACCTATCTTGATAGCGTAATGCATAAATGAACGGAATTTTGGTGCGAGTATCCTAGGTTTGAGTCCTTGGAGTGCCACATGTATTCGTTGATTTCATTAATTGAGTTTATAAGTAAAGTTGGTTGGTGAAACAATATGAATTAATATGTATGGTTGTGGGTTAATTAATTTGAGTTACTCAGCAACTTTAACTGATATGCATGCCAAACACAGCAAACAAAATAATAACTAATAGCAACGCAAACATTAGCCAAACAGAGGTAACTATACCAAATCGCCATACGTTAAAAAGTACAATTCTATAACGCAATAAATAGTTTGAGAGAACATAAGCAGTGCATGTGGTGATGGGCTGGTCTATCAGAGTGAGAACTGAGCGATCTCTGCCATACCCATAGCTTACTCTGACTGTTCCTTTTACTTATATAATTTCTAGATCTCGAGTGACGGCGTCTCTTCCGTGGATTGACCTCCCAATCTACCAAGATTGGAAGCCAAAGCGTCACATTTTTCCTTTGCCCCTCAACTTTCTCTTCATAATTACTGAGGGGCACAGGGTCCTGGATGGGGCTTTGGTTTCCCGGGCGTTTCCGCACCCTCCTCAGCTCCCCGCCATGGAGTGGCTTCGGTCACCCAGGCTTTATTGTGGTCGGCAGGGAGGGTTCTGTGGGGGCGCTCGGTTATGGCCTTGGCCTTGCTCGGGGCCTTGGGGCTGTTCGGCCAGGCAGCTTGGGGAACAACAACAACATAAGCAGTGCATGGACTAGTGTAATATTAGTTAAGGTACTGTAAAATTAGTGATTTCTGATAACTAGAGATCTTGGTTAGCAAATGGCTTCAGGTTACAGAATGTTTTTTTTTTTTGGAGAAACTTGATAAGTTTGTGGGACTTTTTGTTACGGTATATAATTTTGCTACAGTATGCTGAGTATGTTATGCTATGTCTTATATCAGGACTTCTTTAAAATAAAATTAACAACAAGAATACCCACTTGAGCCAAGAGATAATAACTGGTGACGTATCTAGATAAAGCAGAACGGTTTACAATAAAGAATGAATATTAAATAGTAAGTAATGGTTAGAAGAATAGTGAAGTTGATGGTCGTAGTGGAAGTGGTAAGAGTTGTGGATTCAGACGGCTTGGTTCATAGGGGCTCCTCCTGGGTAGTATGGTGTGAAGCGGGTTGTGGGCCTGAAGAAGTAGCGGTGATGGTGGTTGCTCCTCTTGAATAGTACTTGACAACAGAGGCAGCCCTTGACAGGGCCGCCTGGAAAGCTGCCATTTAGGACGTGAGACTGTAGCCACAGTCTTTGTGGACAAATGGTCTTCAAACTTGTATGTATGTACGATGTGTAGCGGTTGTGGGCCTGAAGGATTAACAATGACGGTGGTATATGTTGGCATTCTTCACCAGTCTGTAAAGAAAAGAAAATTAATTATTAATTTTAATAGATTACAATAGGCCTATAACAACTAGTTAACAATTCCTCATTTCTATGTATTAAAGAATAAAAGAAAATTATGGAGAAAAAAATTAAGAAGGTGGTGAAACAAAGGAGATAAGAAGAGCAGATTGAGAGAGGCAGAGAAGAACATCACACAATCCTATTTCAAAGTTTCCCCTTACTACATTTCATAAGAATACCACAGGTACACAAATTCCAGGATGAGAATGAAGTTATGTCGAAAGAGTCATCACTTGAATTTGAGGGAATTTTGGACGAGACACAGGAGGTGCGCCATGCAAGGAGTGATACTAAGGCCTGTATTCCTAAATAAATCTCATCAGTCGGTGGTAATTACTATAGATTTGTCACATTCCAGTCATATGATACGCTAATTGTTGTAATTACAATGAGTTGTTGTTGCTGTTCCCCAGGCTGTCTGGCCGAACAGCCCCAAGGTCCCGAGCAAGGCCATAAATGAGTGCCCCCACAAAACCTTCCCTGCTTACCACTAATAAAGCCCGGATGACCGAAGCCACTCCAAGGCAGGGAGCTGAGGAGGGTGCGGAAACGCCCGGGAAACCAAAGCTCCACCCAAGGCCCTGTGCCCCTCAACAATTATGAAGGGAAAGTTGAGAAGTAATGGAATATTATTACAGAAAAGTACTATCATTGCAATTATAATATCTAGCGTATCATATTAACTAGCTAGGAATATAACAAAACTACAGTAATCAACACCAACAATACGTACTGGCAACACCTCCATCATAAACACATACATCCCTCCCCAAACATCCCCTACAGTACCAAATTAATACAGACCACACTTACAACATATCACAAACACCCCACACCTCATCCTGGGTGGTGACTTCAACGCCAAGACGTCGGCCTGGTTTGTCGACAACCCCGACACAGACAGAGGGCTGGTACTACAAAACCAAACGGATAACCTCATCATCCTTAACGACATCCATCAACATACCCATATTCCTCACCAAGCCCTCTATAACCCATCATCTCCAGACATCACCTTTTGCTCCCCAGAACTCGCCCCCACAACATCCTGGAGGGTGGTCAGAACCTTAGGCTCGGACCACCTCCCGATCATTATCACCACCAAAACCAGACTCACCCCAGCTAGCCACAAACACACATACACTAATTATAAGAGAGATAACTGGGAAGCATTCACAAATGAGACAGAACAACACTTCACAACTCTAAACAGTACACCCATCACTAACATCAACCGGATGCCGGCCGCGGGGAGCAGTTTCAGGAGCCAAACCGTCACAACCATCCCCTGCCGGGGCTGTTCGGCCAGGCAGCTTAGGGAACAACAACAACAACAACAATGCTGTACACATACTCAATAAAACTATCCAAAATGCTGACAAGACACATTCCAAGAGGTAACAGAAAAAGACACAACCCCAACTTCACATCAGAAATTCAAAACCTCATCAGACAACGCGACATACTGAAACACTCCCCAGCACCCCACACACAAGACATCACACAACAAATTCAAGCACTCAACACCCAAACTAACAACAAAATACAAGAACAACAAAAACTAAATTGGAATAACTTCCTACAAACACTTGATCACAAAACAAACCCCAAAAAACTCTACAAAACACTAAACAGCATCACACTTTCCAACAGCAACACAACACAATCACATGCTGCAATCACAACAACAGACTCTACTCCTTCATGTAAACAACAAGCAAACACTCTCATCAATCACTTCTCACATGTCAGCCACCTAAAACCTCACAAAGACGACCGACGTGTCATCCGACGTAAGAGACAATTCCCCACAGACCCTGACTATACACCCTTCACCAATCACCAGACAAAGCATATCATCAACAATCTCAAGCACTCACCTGCCTGTGGCCTAGACAACATAAGCAACATACACCTCAGACACCTGGGACCACAAGGCATACAAGCACTCACTAACATATCAAACTACAGCTATTCACACAACATAATACCAGACATGGTATCATCATCACATTCCCCAAACCCAACAAAGACCCCACACTACCCTCCTCACACCGCCCCATCACACTCCTTTGCTCCCCCTCCAAAGTCATGGAACGCCTAGTATTACAACTAATTACACCCGACCTACCCCTAGCTCCAACACAACATGGCTTTAGGCCACTGCACTCCACAAACACTCTTATCACAGACCTTACACAAAAAGCTTTTGACGGTATCAACTCAGCTAGACCACCACACAGATCACTATTAGCCACACTCAACATTAGTAAAGCCTTCGATGCCATCCCCCGCCACAACCTAACAAACAAAATCTACAACACAAACATGAACAACACAAAAAGGTGGCTGGCCAACTTCCTAGCAGGCAGATGTGCACACGTATCTTTTGCCGGTCAGTCATCTAAAATCAGAAACTTTCCAAACGGAATCCCACAAGGATCCGTCCTATCGCCCACACTCTTCAATCTGTACATGCACGATATAACTACACCCAATACGCCCCAAATAAACTTAGCTTCCTATGCAGATGACATAACACTCACATGCACACACCATGACCCAAAAAGAGCAACAGATCTCCTTCAACCCTATCTCAACACACTACATGGCTGGTGCACTACAAACAGACTTAATCTAGCCCCAGCCAAATCCACCGCAACCCTGCTCACAAGCTGGACAGAACACGAATGCATCCCTCAACTCACCATAAACAACACACCCCTAACACATACACACACACAAAATCCTAGGAGTAACATATGATACTCATATGACATTCAAACAGCACACCACAAACATTAAAAAGAAACCGACGCCCAGACTTAACGCCCTCAGGTCACTTGCTCACACAAAATTTGGACACAAAGAAACTACCACCACAGTATATAAACAATACATAAGATCAGTGATGGAATATGCAAGCCCAGCCTGGGCTTCTAACCTAGCTGAAACACATCATAAGACCTTACAGGCTATTCAAAACAAAGCCCTGAAGATCATTACAGGCTGCACAGCTACTGCACCCACAGATCACCTACATCAAGAAACCAAAATCCTCAAAGTCAAAGACCATCTGGACATGAGAGGCACTCAATTCCTGGCAGCAGCATCCACGAACCAAGACCACCCACTAAACTACATGGCAACACACCCACAGACACCAAGAAATATCAAAACAACACCCAGCACACGGTATCACACACAATTATTGTCCTCTCTCCCTCCCTGCCCACCCCGAACCAACTTCCAGAAGCACATCCATACTCATATCTCTCGCCGATCCATCCACTCACTCACAGACAACACGCAGCTGCATGCACGACCTCCCGAAATCCATCCTTCCGAATCCTCCCTTCCTCGCGAGGATAGAGTCCACCTGGCCAGGCTGAGATGCGGACACCATCCAGCTCTCCTGAGCTATCAGAAGAGACTGGATGACTCCGTTGTCGACGCCTGCCCGGGATGTAACACAGCACCCCATACCATTAAACACATCATAGAAGCCTGCATTTCACACAACCACTTACGCCAACAACACAATCTACACTCAATGAGAGCTCTGTGGGAAAGCCCGATCGTGGCCATGGCCTTCCTCAGGGACTCGGGGCTGTTCGGCCAGGCAGCTTAGGGAACAACAACAACAACAATGATGGGGTTTGTCTAGCAATACGGGCTAAGATGAAAAGGGAAAATAAGTTAAAAGAATAGAGGCAGGGAGACCGTGCCAGCCAACTGGGTGTACCACCTTGCCTCAGGAACATCCTCACATCAATCCCAGCAATCCTTCTCAGAATTAGAATTAAGGTAAGTGACTTGCAAGAGTGTATGGTAAATATTAATAAGTATGCTCCATGTATCTTACTGCATGTCATACAAGGCGAATCATCCATGTATCTTACTGCATGTCATACATGGTGAATCAAGGGATGAATGTCAACAAGCCAGGTCCAACGGTCATACTATAGCCAGAGGTTCTTAAACAGGGTGGCAATGATAGTGTCTAGGGGTGCCACAAGATTTGTCAGTAATTTTGCCTTGGCTTGATCGTCTCAACGTTGAATAGTATTTGTGGTAGGATTGCCATAGATCCATATTTCCCCAGACATATCCTACTTTTATGTCTCAAAATCTGCATCTGAAAACGCAAAACTGTTATGACAAAAGAGAGATGCTGAGGGAGGTAGAAACCCGACATATCTCTGTATGGACATGTGGAGAGAATGGATGAACAAAATTGGGTGACAAAATGCAGGTCTGTGATTGTGGAGGGAGCTGCACCAAGGGGTGGACCGAGGAAGACCTGGGATCGGACTATACGCGCCGATCTCAAATCCAAGAACTTGACAAGTGAAGCAGCCCTTAACAGGGTTGCCTGGAACGCCGCCATTAGGACAAGAGACTGAAACTGCACTTATGTGTGGAACACTCAGTCTTAAAATGTTATGTATGTTATGTATGTTCAGTTGCTCCCCATCCAGTATGTGATAGTTTTTTGTCTGCTGACTTGTCGATTTCTCTGTAAAACATTACACATTGCTACTGCTAAGTTAGTGTAGCTGTATCAAACAGTATAGTGTCTTCAAACTTATATGGATTTGTTTGTCATCAAGAAGAGAAAACATGGAGATAACAGTGAGAATGAAGAGGGAGATGAAGGTAGAAGTACAAGTGAAAAGTAAGTCGCAGTTCCCACAACAAACAAATCAACTTTGATTACATAAAATACAAAATATTGTTCCATATGCTACGATAGATCTGGACTGGACACGAAAATGGAACTTTGCAGTAAGGGACCCAAAATCGGAGAACGAACCCCCAAGTTCGAACTTGGGGGTTCGTTCTCCGATTTTGGGTCCCTTACTATAAAGTTCCGTTTGCGTGTCCAGTCCAGATCTACTGTAGACTATGATTGTTCCTATTTGGAAAGTTATCTAGATCTGGGATGGAATTGGTGTGGCGATAACGTTCCATCATACACTAATATGTTATTAGCACGACAGTTGGAAGGTTGAGAGAGGTCACCTTTCTTTGGGACAGGTTGAATGAGAGCAAACTTCCAACAAGAAGGGAAGGTGTAAGATGAAAAACAGAAGTGCCTCTGTAAAGGAAAGCGAAATGTTTGCACTTCAAGTAGATGAGTCGACAGACATTGGAAGGAAGGCTCAAGTATTGGCATTCATTCGCTATATTGATGATGCTAAAATTGAGGAACACCCCGTTCTTAACATTAATCATCCATTACAAACCCCAATGTACTTAAATAAATAAACTAATGAATGCATATGGTCCTCCCGGGATTCGAACTCGGGACACCACACCCAGAACATAAGCATCTAAACCATTACACCACCAACACAGTTGGTGATCAGTTTTTACTATTGTAAGAAACTTGAGGAAACATTACAACCCTACCTCAACACACTACATGACTGGTGCACTACAAACAGACTTAATCTAGCCCCAGCCAAATCCACCGCAACCCTGCTCACAAGTTGGACAGGAGAACACGAATACATCCCTCAACTCACCATAAACAACACACCCCTAACACATACACACACACCCAAAATCCTAGGAGTAACATATGATACTCATATGACATTCAAACAGCACACCACAAACATTAAAAAGAAACTGACACCTAGACTTAACGCCCTCAGGTCACTTGCTCACACAATATTTGGACACAACAAAGAAACTACCACCACAGTATATAAACAATACATAAGATCAGTGATGGAATACGCAAGCCCAGCCTGGGCTTCTAACCTAGCTGAAACACATCATAAGACTTTACAGACTATTCAAAACAAAGCCCTGAAGATCATTACAGGCTGCACAGCTACTGCACCCACAGATCACCTACATCAAGAAACCAAAATCCTCAAAGTCAAAGACCATCTGGACATGAGAGGCACTCAATTCCTGGCAGCAGCCTCCACGAACCAAGACCACCCACTAAACAACATGGCAACACACCCACAGACACCAAGAAATATCAAAACAACACCCAGCACACGGTATCACACACAATTATTGTCCTCTCTCCCTCCCTGCCCACCCGAGCCAACTTCCAGAAGCACATCCATACTCATATCTCTCACCGATCCATCCACTCACTCACAGACAACACGCAGCTGCATGCACGACCTCCCGAAATCCATCCTTCCGAATTCTCCCTTCCTCGCGAGGACAGAGTCCACCTGGCCAGGCTGAGATGCGGACACCATCCAGCTCTCCTGAGCTATCAGAAGAGACTGGATGACTCCGTTGTCGACTCCTGCCCGGGATGTAACACAGCACCCCATACCATTAAACACATCATAGAAGACTGCATTTCACACAACCACTTACGCCAACAACACAATCTACACTCAACGAGAGCTCTGTGGGAAAGCCCGATCGTGGCCATGGCCTTCCTCAGGGACTCGGGGCTGTTCGGCCAGGCAGCTTAGGGAACAACAACAACAACTTGAGGAAACAACAACGGACAATGATATTTTCATTAAATTCAGGGAGTACTTGAAATCCGTTGCTCTGTCCTGGAAATCTTGTGTAGCCTGAAGGGATTTGTACTCTTGCAATGATTGGGTCAATTAAAGTATTTGTATCACTAGTGAAAAAGAAAACTGTAATTATTATGTTCTCTCCACTAACCAACTTTACTCCTAAACTCAATTAATGAAATTAACAAACACATGTGGCAGTCCGGGGATTCGAACCCAGGACGCTCACACCAAAAATCAACACACTTATGCATTGCCCCACGAAGACAGACTGTTTTCTCCATCGTGAAGCACTAGTTACTAGGACAATTGGCAATAACTAGAGTCTGTACTAGAGAAAGTTATAAAAATAGTTCTATCTATCTGTCTATAATTTATATACTCTGGCACATACCCCTTTTTTCTGTTTTTCCTATATTGATTGGGGAGGGGGAGGGGGCAGGGACTCGAGACAGAGCTCTAACAGGGCAAAAAAAAAAAAAAAAAAAAAACACACGCACACACACAAATTCACACACATCTAGGTCACTCAGGAGAAATACCCAGAAACCCAGGCCCATTTGGGGTCCCCAGCAAGATTCCCAGGTCCCAGATCTCCCGGAGAGGCTCCGATTTCCGCAGGCAGACACTCAGCAAAGCCCAACCACCACAAGTCCGCCAACCATGCATCCAGGCGTACACTTCATCTATACCGGCTCCCCGGGCCAGGCATCTGACGGACATTAGTCCAACTGGCGCCTCCCCCACGACCGCGTTAACACGGTTAACTAAACGTTTATTACTAAAATGGAAGTTGACCTCGAGTAATGCCAATAGATTAGACAATAGCTACATAAATGAGATTAAATTATAGTAAAGCTGATTATGTATCCTTGAAAAGATATTTAGAGGGAGTAGATTGGGATCTTATTTTGAAGGAACGGGACGTACAAGGTAAATATAGTAGATTCCTCGAAATTTATAGAGTAGGAACCAATCTGTTTGTCCCAAGATATAAAACTGGAAATTTTACTAAGCAGAAAGATTGGTTTAATTTGAAATGCAAAAGAGCTTTGGGTAGGCGTGATGCAGCTTGGGCTAGATTAAGAAGAAGGAACACTGAGAGTAATCGGAATAAATATAAACAGGAGAGGAATAGATATGTTAACATAATTAGGCAAGTTAAAATGAACTATGAGAAGAACATAGTAAATAAATGTGAAAGTGACCCTAGATTATTTTATAAATATATAAACAGTAAGTTGAAGGTAAAGAAACAAATTACTAAATTAAGAGTTGATGCTAGGACGTATGAAAATGTATCGGACATGTGCGAGGTAATGAATAACAAATTGGGGTCAGTTTTTACTAGAGAGGAAGGTTTTGACGAACCATAGGCGGGAGTACTGGAGAGTGGTCTTAGTAAGATTGAAATAACTAGAGATGAGCTGTTATCTGCGATGAAAGGACTTGACGTAAGGAAAGCTATGGGACCGGATGAAGTGTCTGCCTGGGTTTTAAAGGAGTGTGCAGAGCAATTAGTGGAGCCAGTGAGGGACATAATTCAAGCTTCCTTAGATAAAGGACAGGTTCCTGTTGAATGGAAAAGAGCTAATATCATTCCGATATACAAGAATGGAAACCCTGAGGACCCTCTAAACTATAGACCAGTTTCACTTACTAGTATTGTATGCAAGATTTGTGAAAAGCTAATTAGGAAGAGATGGATGAAAATGTTGGAGAGAAAGAAGATAATAACCCCAAAGCAATTTGGATTCAGAGAAGGGACATCTTGTGTTACCAGTTTGCTATGTTATTACAGTAGGGTGATAGATGTACTCCAAGAAAGAGGCGGATGGGTGGACTGCGTCTACTTAGACCTTTCCAAAGCATTCGATAAGGTACCACATAAGAGATTGTTATCTAAGCTTGAGACACTAGGATGTGTCAGGGGGAGTTTGCTGAAATGGATAAAGAGCTATTTAACAGATAGGGAAATGAGGACCAACATTAGAGGAACTTACTCATCGTGGCGGAAAGTTGAGAGTGGTGTGCCGCAGGGATCTGTGTTGGCACCTCTCATGTTCCTTATGTACGTGAATGACCTGCCGATAGGCATAAACTCCTACATGTCAATGTTTGCAGATGACGTAAAAATTATGAGACAAATAACAAATAAAAGTAGTTGTGAGGAGCTGCAAGGGGATTTAGATAAAATATACGAATGGAGCACCAAGTGGAAAATGAAATTTAATATAAGTAAATGCCATGTGTTAAATATGGGAAGAAGTGTGAATAGACCAAATTGGGAGTACAGGATGGGAGATAATATAATTAGCAAGGCCGAAAAAGAAAAGGATTTAGGGTTGATTATACAAGATAATTTGTCGCCAGAGAAACATATTAACAAGCTCTTTAGCGGAATGTATGCAATGGCCGGGAATATGAAAGTTGCTCTGAACTACTTGGATGAGACCATGGTAGCGAAAATTATGAAGAGTATGATTAGACCAAGATTGGAGTTGTTGTTGTTGTTGTTGTTGTTCCCTAAGCTGCCTGGCCGAACAGCCCCGAGTCCCTGAGAAAGGCCATGGCCACGATCGGGCTTTCCCACAGAGCTCTCATTGAGTGTAGATTGTGTTGTTGGCGTAAGTGGTTGTGTGAAATGCAGTCTTCTATGATGTGTTTAATGGTATGGGGTGCTGTGTTACATCCCGGGCAGGCGTCGACAACGGAGTCATCCAGTCTCTTCTGATAGCTCAGGAGAGCTGGATGGTGTCCGCATCTCAGCCTGGCCAGGTGGACTCTGTCCTCGCGAGGAAGGGAGGATTCGGAAGGATGGATTTCGGGAGGTCGTGCATGCAGCTGTGTGTTGTCTGTGAGTGAGTGGATGGATCGGTGAGAGATATGAGTATGGATGTGCTTCTGGATGTTGGTTCGGGGTGGGCAGGGAGGGAGAGAGGACAATAATTGTGTGTGATACCGTGTGCTGGGTGTTGTTTTGATATTTCTTGGTGTCTGTGGGTGTGTTGCCATGTAGTTTAGTGGGTGGTCTTGGTTCGTGGAGGCTGCTGCCAGGAATTGAGTGCCTCTCATGTCCAGATGGTCTTTGACTTTGAGGATTTTGGTTTCTTGATGTAGGTGATCTGTGGGTGCAGTAGCTGTGCAGCCTGTAATGATCTTCAGGGCTTTGTTTTGAATAGTCTGTAAGGTCTGTAAGGGGGCACGGGTCCTTGGAGCGGCTTCGGTCGCGCCGGGAATTTCCAAGATTGGAGTATGCAGCAGTGGTGTGGTCCCCGCATCTAAAGAAGCATATTCACAAGTTAGAAAGAATCCAGAGAGCAGTTACTAGATTGGTTCCAAGTCTCAGAGAACTGCCATATGAAGGGAGGCTAGACAAATTAAATCTACCGAGTCTAAAAGAGAGGAGAGAGAGGGGAGACATGATAATGATGTACAAATGCACCCGGGGGCTGGAGAGGCTGGATAGGGAGGATATATTAATTATGGATACAGAAATAACTAGAGGCCACAGCTACAAAGTAAAAAGACCTACCTGCAAGAACGATATCAGGAAGTTTAGCTTCCCCTATAGATGTATTGACAAATGGAATGGGCTGGAGGAGGAGGTGGTAGGGGCAAGGAACATCCATATTTTCAAGAAAAAATTGGATAAAAAGTAGACTGAGAGACGGGACAACACGATCTTAGCTCAACTCCTGTAAACTACAATTAGGTAAATACAGTTTCTCCATTTCAATGGAGATTTTCCTACCCCTCTGGCCTCTACCTCCCCTTGTATCGGACTCACATATTCTCTTTGTAAGCCTTTCATCTTCTATTCGCTCAATATGTCCATACCAGCTCAGCACCCATCTGTCCACTCTGGCCAACAAATGTTCCTGCTGCCCCACTCTCCTACATTATAGTTAACTTTATAAAAAGTTGGCCGCTTAAATCATGTCTGCTCGCTAAGCTTTGAGAAGAAATTGAGGCAAAACATGTGAATCTTTTACATACAGAGGTAAGATAGCTATCAGGAGGCAAAGTATTGTTACCAGTGTATGAACTGAAGGAGGAGATGCAAATTTTATTTCACTCTTAACCCTTTCCCTGTGGGAGACGTTCCGGAACGCATAGGCAATTTACAGCAGTTTCCAGACTTTAAAAGCCTGTAAAAGCCGTAGAAATCGAATGTCAGTGGGCGGGACAGCGAGGGGCCCGCCTCCGACTGTCAGCACTGCCAGCCGTGCACTGAGGGAAACTGTGGTCTCGGACCGCGGTCTCAGCAGTGTTGCCAAGCCGCTACATTGCTAATAATTAGCGAGTTTTCCCGAATGTCTATGGCAGCGCTGCGGGTGAACCCCGCGAGTTAGGAAGCTCGTTCTAGTGTAATTTTGAAGCTATTTTCGTCTAGTTTTCGGCAGAATACATTTAATTTCATGCAGATACTTGATTAATCATTCAAGAGTGCCTGAATATGCCCTAAATAGTGCAAATATGACCGCAACCAGAGAAATTACTTTTTGAGTTACTGGCAGATAACACTTGGGTCTGCAAAATTGTCTTACTTAGTAGACATACGGACGATACCGGTATACACTCAACCCTCCGTTATCACGGGTTTGGTTATAGCGTTTCACCGTTATCGCGCATACCTAAAAAATCCAACTATTCTGTTACCGCAGGTCCTAGAGCCATTTTCGCGGTCCCTCTTTGACGGGAAAACTCGAATATCCCGCCTGTCTACGTCGCCACCAAGCATGGGGTGATTCAGCAGCTGATTGGCCTGACGTCAGAGCAAGGTGGGGCTCTCATTGGCTGGTTTTTTTCTGTTCTTATATACAGTATATTAATCATGTATCATACAGTCTCGTCTTGAAGAAGACAAGACTGTGGAGCACCGAAAACGAGAGCAACAATAATGAAAGACTCAATATCAAACTAGAAAACACAAACAAACAAGTGAATCCGGTGAATCCGAAAGTCACTTGCGCAATTTACGGCCGCCATCTTTAATGTCAACATTAGCGGCCAGGCGCTCTAAGTCCACCCGCCTTTTACTTGCTTATTTGTGCCTGAACCTCTTATCTCCCGCGTTTATTATGGCCTCTAATGCATTCAGTGATAGGGATGGTGGGCCTGGTGGTAATGATGAAAGAATTGAAAGCCCGGGACCATCAAAACAGTCAAGTCAACACCGTGAACGACCGCAGTAGTGCAAGTACTGGCACTGAGCTGGATACACAGGCCTAGTTTGCCTTTTTGCAGAGGATCTACTGTAAGAAACTGTACTGTAAGAAGTCAAGTGCCGTGTCTGACGAAAGCCGCGGATCGACGATGAGTTAGGCTAGCCTATGCTAAATATGATTATGGTTTCAAATAAAGTCTATGTGGTAAGTAATATCCTCATAATATGTATTTTTAAATATTCTCAATATATATTTATTGGTTGTAGGCTTATTTAAGGGGAGAAATGGGTACTTGGGTGACTGGACGAATCTGGGGGCGAAAATTTGGGACCTGGGAACCAACTTTTTTTTCCCCATAAGTTATTAAGTTTCATTATCGCAATTCTCGTTATAGCGGCACTTATTAGGCACCAATTAGGCGCGATAACAGAGGGAATGGGGGTATGAACATTAAAAAAAAAAAAATTAACATGCAAATACCAAAAATATCTTATTTTCCATGGACAATATCAATAAAGGAACCCTCCAAGCTCAGAGCACTAATCATCAATTTCCGCAGCATATTCAACAAACGAGCCACTTATCACCACACCCTAGACACCTATGACCCTGACATTATTATATAGGGACAGACACATGGCTCAACCCTGACATATTGGACAACAAAGTCTTCCCAATGGATAGTCCCTGTAAAATGACTCTACACAGGAAAGACAGACAGGACGGGGACCATGGCGGAGTTTTGATAGCAACAAAGCCAGGACTAGTTGCGACACCAGCCACCAAACTTAGCGCGGAGTCAGAAATTATATGGATTAAAGCACAGATAGAGGGCTGTAGGACATTATATATAGGATCATTTTACCGACCCCCTAATTCTAACGTAGAATACCTGCAGTCCCTTGAAGAATGTTTATCTAAAATTGACCCCTCCAAAAATATATGGTTGGCTGGAGACTTCAACTTACCGGACATTAACTGGACAGCATACGCGACACTGGAGAATGACAACCATGGCAGCGAAATTATGCCACAGACTGACAGAAGATCATTACATGAAACATTTATTGACATAATTAACACCCACTCACTCTCACAAACAGTACTCGAACCAACACGTACACAAATAGGGGAGCTATCCCCCCGCCAAAGGCGGCTTTCTAGGGCCTTTCTTAGCTGATGCTGAGAGGATTGGGTTCTAGTCATGTGGTGATGGGCTGGTCTATCAGAGTGAGAGCTGAGCAATCTCTGCCATACCCATAGCTTACTCTGACTGTTCCTTTTACTTATATATTTTCTAGATCTCAAGTGACGGCGTCTCTAACGTGGATTGACCTCCCAATCTACCAAGATTGGAAGCCAAAGCGTCACATTTTTCCTTTGCCCCTCAACTTTCTCTTCATAATTGCTGAGGGACACAGGGCCCTGGGTGGGGCTTTGGTTTCCCGGGCGTTTCCGCGCCCTCCTCAGCTCCCCGCCATGGAGTGGCTTCGGTCACCCAGGCTTTATTGTGGTTGGCGGAGAGGGTTCTGTGGGGGCACTCGGTTATGGCCTTGGCCTTGCTCGGGGCCTTGGGGCTGTTCGGCCAGGCAGCTTGGGGAACAACAACAACAACACGTACACAAGTTAGTGTAAGAAGGAATAACCCTAACACAAGACATGGGGTCACATCCTACATACTAGACTTGTTCCTTACGAACAACACCTCACTTATAACACAAACACGGGTCTTGCCGGGGCTTAGTGATTACGACATGGTACTCATCATCATCATCATCTCCGACGCCTTGCTTCCCCCTGGGAAACCCCAGGTATGGTACTCGTTGACGCAAACATTAAACCTAACATACAGAAACAACTAACCAGAAAGATATACCAGTACAACAGAGCTGACATGGAAGCCATCTCCAAGGACTTAGCTAACTTTAGAGACACCTTCCTTGACAACAACCCAATGGAAATTCCCGGCGTGACCGAAGCCGCTCCAAGGACCCGTAGTACTGTAGAGGTTAACTGGACTAAACTTTGTGACTTTATTCAGGACACAATGGACAAACACATACCCAAGAAAACTGTTACATGTAACCAGTCTCCACCATGGTTCAATAGACAATTAAGAAGACTACATAGAAACAAGGTAAAAGCATGCAAGACAGCTAAACGATACGATACAGAACACTGGGAACACTACAAAAATACCCAGAAAACATTACAACGAGAAAATAAACAAGCAGAAACTAACTACACAACCACTTTCCTCACAAACAACATGCAAAATAAAAATAAAATCTACAGCTTCTTCAAAGCACGCAAACAAGACTCGACTCGACATTACGACACAACGATTCCCTGGTCACACTCACACAAGATAAAGCACATGCACTTAATTCACAGTTCCAGTCAGTATTTACACAAGAACATGCAGACTTGCCGGAACTGTCACCATCACCACACCCACCCATACCTCCACTGACTTTACACACCCGTGGAATTGAGAAACTTTTATGTGAGGTAGACACTGACAAAGCGACTGGACCAGACAATATACCCTGCAGGATACTTAAGGGGAATGCTGCTATTCTTGCTCCTATCCTGCAGGTTATATTCTCGCAGACTATAGACACCGGACAACTTCCCAATGACTGGATTTTGGCGAACGTGACACCAATTTACAAATCCGGAGACAGAACCCTCCCTGCAAAATTTTAGAACATATCCTCCACCGACATATTATGGACCATTTGGATAGGTTACTGTAAATATACTTACTGATGCACAGCACAGCTTTCGACCTAAGAGGTCGTGCGAAACTCAGCTACTGATGACCACACACGACATTTCCCGATCCCTTAATGACCCCAAAATTAGACAAGTAGACGCCATAGTACTTGACTTTGCCAAAGCCTTCGACATAGTCCCGCACCAGAGACTTCTAGCAAATTAATTATTATGGCATCCGAGGACCACTTCTTCACTGGTTTAAGACTTTTCTAACTAATCGTGAGCAACGTGTTGTTCTCGAGGGCTGTCATTCTTCTTCTGTATCTGTAACTTCTGGGGTCCCACAGGCCTCTGTCATGGGCCCCCTACTTTTCCTTTCATATATCAATGACCTTCCACTATCTCTTACTTCTACTACTAGACTTTTTGCAGACGATAGCTTAGTTTACCGACCAATTATCAATAGGGACGATTGCCTCCGACTACAAGACGACTTAACTGCGCTTGAACAGTGGGAAGCCAAGTGGCAGATGACATTCAGACCTGACAAGTGCCACCATATTTGCTTCACCCGTTCCAGTAAAACCGTCCTATTCCCTTACAAACTTCACAATACTCCTTTAGATACCATTCCCTCCCACAAATATTTGGGGGTCCACATCTCAGCGGACATGAGGTGGACCACACACACGAGCAGCGTCAGAGCAAAAGCTAATAGGGCCCTGGGCTTCCTTCGCAGGAATCTCACAAAGTGTAACGCAAACATAAAAATTCAAGCTTTCAAATCACTAGTTCGGCCACACTTAAAATACTGCGACACCGTCTGGGATCCACACACTCACAATATCAATAAATTAGAGGCCATACAAAACAAAGCTGCAAGATGGATCAGACGTGATTACAGACATACTACATCGGTCAATTTGCTCAAACAAGACATTAAACTAGACCACCTTGTAACAAGAAGACAAATACACAGACAACAAATGTTATACAAAATCACAAACAATCTAACAGACATAGATAAAAATACAATTTACACCCTACAAACATACGATTTACGAGACGCAGCCACAACTTAACCCTTCCTACCCGGTCTGCCTTAGGTAAGGACAGCACGAAAGAAGGGCCGCTACCCGGTATGCCTTATCTAAGGCATGAGCTTAATAGCCTAATTAAGCTTGGTCCGAACGCCGTGCGTACGACGTATGTCAACAAACCCAAGCGTTCGTCACCGCACCTCCGAAAACAAGAAGGAGAAGACTCCTCAATGTTATTGTTCTGACGTCATGACGAAATTAGTGTCTAAAAGCCCCCATATTGGCAACATCTCTGCAATATTGGCTCCACTGAAATCGTCATCACAACTGAACCAGTTGACTTACAGAGCTCTACTCAATGCCAAAATACAGATTGAAAACCGCACTACGATTATAGATGAGTGGGAAAGTTCTAGCAGTGAAAATAAACATAAATACGGTAGCCTAGGCCTAGACGTTTTTCAGCCTTATCGCCCGGGTAGGGGCGACCGTCATTTGGTAAGACAGCCCGGGGAGGAAGGGTTAAACTACCACACATATCAGGCAAGCACGGACATATTCAGACATTAATTTTTTCCCCGCAGCATCCAAGAGTGGAACCACCTCCCATCTCACATAGTTAATAGCCCCACTCTTCATTCCTTTAGAAATAGGATCACTACTCATTATCTCCCTAATCATTGACCCGATCCTATCCCTTGCTCATAATTCCCCTGCAAAAGCCCCGCATATCATGCTGCCGAGAGCAGCCCGATGCAGGTCCCCCTAATAAGAACAAGAACAAGAATGAAACAAATTACGAAGGTGAGTCGACAGAGTAAAGGAAGCCAATATGAACATGTTCCCACATGCTGCAGAAGCAACAAGGAATAAAGAGATCATACTCCTTATTTCTAAACATCTTGAAGTACAGGAATACCCCCAAGTTTGTGAGGGTTACGTTCCTGAAAATTTTATGAATTCCAGAAATCGTGAATACTTATGAGTATACTGAGGCTTTGATAGCTACATCCGGCGCTAAAATGCTCGTGCTACACTGGCTTAATGAGCATTGCCCTGGTTTGCCACCCTGTCTGGCATAAAAACTCATTTACCCTACCATGGCATGGAAAGTACTACAAGGCATACTATTCCATTCAAATTAAGTATAACTTTCGACCTCAAAATGAACCGTGAAAATTTGCTAGGTAAAAAAAATAAGGACTAGTCACATGGCTATTATAAACACTTGAGGAAAACTAATAAGTAGAGTTTGTGAGCAAGGTTGTTAGCAAATTTTCAATTATGACTGTACCAAAAGGGAAGTGCCTCACCTCTTCTCTCTTGTAGAATGTGCCTGAAGCCTCTTGTTATTCTAGTCTCTGGGTGAAGGTAAGATGATGGTTGGGGCGGCTTATGGAGTGTTTTCTTGTTGAAGCCTCTTGTTCTTGTAGTCTCACAGTGAAGATAAGATGTTGGTTGGGGCGGCTTATTGTGTGGTAGTTCATTTACTTTTGAGGAGTTATGTAGCCAAGTTAGATGAAATCTTCACGCTAAAAAAGGAAGATGACATTGTATGTACTTCAATATGTAAAAGCTTAGTTTTTATTACATTGCATCTTTTTCCCCCAAAACAAGCTAGAAAAAATTAACAACTTGCCCCGATGGAGGCGAATAATTGTACTTGAATACACTAATGAAAGCATATGGTCCTCCCGGGATTCAAACTCAGGACACCACACCCAGAACATAAGCATCTAAACCATTACACCACCAACACAGTTAAAGGTTGAGGACACGATCACGATTAATATCCATTTTCGAATTCTGGATATCAATCTAATCATGTACTCAGACCCAACTGTATTATGGAAAGCGTAATGTTTTAGTGAGAAGAAAGAACATTGAATGGGGCCAAGATCACTAAGGATCGGCCTCGCTACATTAGTTCCTGAACCTATAGAAATAAGTAACACCCCGTTCTTAACATTAATCAAGTAAAATGTAAAACTTGCAAACTAAACAAACTGTACAAACCCCAATGTACTTGAATAAACTAATGAAAGCATATAGTCCTCCCGGGATTCCAACTAAACAAACTGTACAAACCCCAATGTACTTGAATAAACTAATGAAAGCATATAGTCCTCCCGGGATTCCAACTGTACAAACTAAACAAACTATACAAACCCCAATGTACTTGAATAAACTAATGAAAGCATATAGTCCTCCCGGGATTCCAACTAAACAAACTGTACAAACCCCAATGTACTTGAATAAACTAATGAAAGCATATAGTCCTCCCGGGATTCCAACTGTACAAACTAAACAAACTATACAAACCCCAATGTACTTGAATAAACTAATGAAAGCATATAGTCCTCCCGGGATTCCAACTAAACAAACTGTACAAACCCCAATGTACTTGAATAAACTAATGAAAGCATATAGTCCTCCCGGGATTCCAACTAAACAAACTGTACAAACCCCAATGTACTTGAATAAACTAATGAAAGCATATAGTCCTCCCGGGATTCCAACTGTACAAACTAAACAAACTATACAAACCCCAATGTACTTGAATAAACTAATGAAAGCATATAGTCCTCCCGGGATTCCAACTAAACAAACTGTACAAACCCCAATGTACTTGAATAAACTAATGAAAGCATATAGTCCTCCCGGGATTCCAACTGTACAAACTAAACAAACTATACAAACCCCAATGTACTTGAATAAACTAATGAAAGCATATAGTCCTCCCGGGATTCCAACTAAACAAACTGTACAAACCCCAATGTACTTGAATAAACTAATGAAAGCATATAGTCCTCCCGGGATTCCAACTGTACAAACTAAACAAACTATACAAACCCCAATGTACTTGAATAAACTAATGAAAGCATATAGTCCTCCCGGGATTCCAACTAAACAAACTGTACAAACCCCAATGTACTTGAATAAACTAATGAAAGCATATAGTCCTCCCGGGATTCCAACTAAACAAACTGTACAAACCCCAATGTACTTGAATAAACTAATGAAAGCATATAGTCCTCCCGGGATTCCAACTAAACAAACTGTACAAACCCCAATGTACTTGAATAACTAATGAAAGCATATAGTCCTCCCGGGATTCCAACTAAACAAACTGTACAAACCCCAATGTACTTGAATAAACTAATGAAAGCATATAGTCCTCCCGGGATTCCAACTAAACAAACTGTACAAACCCCAATGTACTTGAATAAAACTAATGAAAGCATATAGTCCTCCCAGGATTCCAACTGTACAAACTAAACAAACTGTACAAACCCCAATGTACTTGAATAAACTAATGAAAGCATATAGTCCTCCCGGGATTCCAACTGTACAAACTAAACAAACTGTACAAACCCCAATGTACTTGAATAAACTAATGAAAGCATATAGTCCTCCCGGGATTCCAACTAAACAAACTGTACAAACCCCAATGTACTTGAATAAACTAATGAAAGCATATAGTCCTCCTGGGATTCCAACTAAACAAACTGTACAAACCCCAATGTACTTGAATAAACTAATGAAAGCATATAGTCCTCCCGGGATTCCAACTAAACAAACTGTACAAACCCCAATGTACTTGAATAAACTAATGAAAGCATATAGTCCTCCCGGGATTCCAACTAAACAAACTGTACAAACCCCAATGTACTTGAATAAACTAATGAAAGCATATAGTCCTCCCGGGATTCCAACTAAACAAACTGTACAAACCCCAATGTACTTGAATAAACTAATGAAAGCATATAGTCCTCCCGGGATTCCAACTAAACAAACTGTACAAACCCCAATGTACTTGAATAAACTAATGAAAGCATATAGTCCTCCCGGGATTCCAACTAAACAAACTGTACAAACCCCAATGTACTTGAATAAACTAATGAAAGCATATAGTCCTCCCGGGATTCCAACTAAACAAACTGTACAAACCCCAATGTACTTGAATAAACTAATGAAAGCATATAGTCCTCCCGGGATTCCAACTAAACAAACTGTACAAACCCCAATGTACTTGAATAAACTAATGAAAGCATATAGTCCTCCCGGGATTCCAACTAAACAAACTGTACAAACCCCAATGTACTTGAATAAACTAATGAAAGCATATAGTCCTCCCGGGATTCCAACTAAACAAACTGTACAAACCCCAATGTACTTGAATAAACTAATGAAAGCATATAGTCCTCCCGGGATTCCAACTAAACAAACTGTACAAACCCCAATGTACTTGAATAAACTAATGAAAGCATATAGTCCTCCCGGGATTCCAACTAAACAAACTGTACAAACCCCAATGTACTTGAATAAACTAATGAAAGCATATAGTCCTCCCGGGATTCCAACTAAACAAACTGTACAAACCCCAATGTACTTGAATAAACTAATGAAAGCATATAGTCCTCCCGGGATTCCAACTAAACAAACTGTATAACCCCAATGTACTTGAATAAACTAATGAAAGCATATAGTCCTCCCGGGATTCCAACTAAACAAACTGTACAAACCCCAATGTACTTGAATAAACTAATGAAAGCATATAGTCCTCCCGGGATTCCAACTAAACAAACTGTACAAACCCCAATGTACTTGAATAAACTAATGAAAGCATATAGTCCTCCCGGGATTCCAACTAAACAAACTGTACAAACCCCAATGTACTTGAATAAACTAATGAAAGCATATAGTCCTCCCGGGATTCCAACTAACAAACTGTACAAACCCCAATGTACTTGAATAAACTAATGAAAGCATATAGTCCTCCCGGGATTCCAACTAAACAAACTGTACAAACCCCAATGTACTTGAATAAACTAATGAAAGCATATAGTCCTCCCGGGATTCCAACTAAACAAACTGTACAAACCCCAATGTACTTGAATAAACTAATGAAAGCATATAGTCCTCCCGGGATTCCAACTAAACAAACTGTACAAACCCCAATGTACTTGAATAAACTAATGAAAGCATATAGTCCTCCCGGGATTCGAACTCGGGACACCACACCCAGAACATAAGCATCTAAACTATACCAACATCAGCCACTGTGATGACATGATGGGGCTGTGTTGAGGCAAGTCTTTGTTATACTGTTGTATGTATGTGTATGTATTGGGAGGAGGGAGAGATGTGGATGGTTAGATGGATATAGATGGGTAGATGGATCAGTAGATAGATAGCTGCACCTCACACCACATTACAGTACACAACAATGGGTAGTTGGGCTTGCAACCTTCCCCCGAAACAAGCTAAAGAATCAAACGAATTACCTCAATGGAGGAGATTCATTTGGGGTCACCCCTCAGGGATCAAGACATCTGACAATAGATATTAATTAAAATGTAAAACTTGCAAACTAAACAAACCAAAACTGGGACGATACAAGATAAAGGTAAAATAACTTATCAAAATCGCTATGTGGAAACCACGCTTACTAAAATAAAATTTATGAAATAAAAGAACACAATCATAGATAGATATTTAATTCACCTCTTATATACTGTAGTGGAACTTTTCATGAAGCTGCTTTTTCTGGATCTCTAGGTAAAGCTGCAGTGTTGGCTGGAGAGGCTCATGGTGCGGTCTGTGGTGTGTTGGTAAGTCTTGATGCTTGTCATGATAATTTGAGGGGAATCTTCAAGCTGAAATAAAAAAACATGCATTGCAACAATATATTCATATTTGTTTTCACCATCCCACCAATTAATTTAGAAATAAACCTAAGTAATGAAATAAATTAAAGTAATGAATATAATAATTATGTGGTACTCCAAGGACTCGAACCTAGGCTACTCACACCGAAATTCCGCACGCTAAGCATTACACCATCAAGACAGTATAGTATTAAAAACTGTTCGAGTATAAAATAAATTTGTCTGTAGTTTAAAGAATACTGTTGTGTTAGCCAGAATAAAAGAGAACAAGTAGGAGTGTTTTTGAAGGAATAAATGGGGTATCACAAAAGCTGTCAGACCAGTAGTGATGATGAATGTTGGAGGAAAAAGCATTTCTATGATAATAGCTTTAATTACTGTAAAGTAGTTCAAACCCCATTGACCATCAAACATATTAAACTGAATTAAATAGTCAAATGTTAGCCATACACATACATACATGCATACATAAAATTTTAAGACTGAGTGCTCCACACATAAGTGCAGTTTCAGTCTCTTGTCCTAATGGCGGCGTTCCAGGCAACCCTGTTAAGGGCTGCTTCACTTGTCAAGTTCTTGGATTTGAGATCGGCACATATAGACCGATCCCAGGTCTTCCTCGGTCCACCCCTTGGTGCAGCTCCCTCCACAATCACAGACCTGCATTTTGTCACCCAATTTTGTTCATCCATTCTCTCCATATGTCCATACCATCCCAGTCTACTTGTACGCATCACCTCGCTAATACTCTTTATACCTAAACGTCTCCTCAGCTCAACATTTGTTATTCTATCCTGTAGCCTGGCCCCACACATCCATCTCACCATTCTCATCTCATTACGCTCCATTCTGTTGACATCCTCTACTTTAACGGCCCATGTTTCTGAGGCATACGTCATTGCACTTCTAACACATGAGGCATACACCTTTCCCTTCAGGGGGAGGGACATTCTTTTCATGGTCAGGAATGGCATCAATTCTCTGAACATCCCCCAGCCACACCTAATTCTAGCAACAGTGGCAGCCTCGGCCCCACCACCGGCAGAGATGGTATCTCCTAGATAACAAAACTTGTTCACCAGCTCCAAAGACTCATTCCCAAAATTCACAGCCACAGGCTCATCACCTAACACAAGCTCACCTTTGCACACTACGCACTCAAATTTCTCTATTTCTGACTTATCCTTCGGCAGGGGTCCCTTTATTCTACTACAGTTCTTACTCCCATGGTGTACCCAACATCGACAGATGCTACATTGAATTGAGTTAGCGCCCACTCCCTTTCCACACACTGCACATGGGTATGCACCGCTCTTTTCCACATTGCCTCGTCTCAATCTACAATGCATAACCTTGGTTTTGTTAATATTGACTCTCAAACCCTTGCTCGCCATGCCTCTCTCCACTCTCTGAATTTGGCCTCAGCATCTTGCATACTGTCAGCTATTAGGACTAAATCGTCTGCATAAAACAGTTCCAACGGGAGTCCGCCTCTAAAAACTCTAGACAGTGCCTCCAAGACCATAATAAAGAGGAGGGGGCTTAACACTGAACCCTGATGGACTCCAACACGGACTGCGAACTCATCACTCAGTACACCCTTCACCCTCACCGCACTTCGCGAATCCTCATACATCTTCATTATCACACGCACCAGCCACTCTTCCGCACCAAGACGTGTTTCCTCATAGCCCACTGCACAACATCTCTAGGCACCCTATCAATTCTCCAGGTCTACAAACACAAATTAAGATCCCTGCCTTTTAGTAAGTATCTTTCCTGTATCTGCCCGACTATGAAGATAGCATCGGTTGTAACCATAACAAAAAATAACAATAGTGTCATCGTAGCAACATTAGGAAGCTGCACTGTAGGGTAGACCTAGAAAGACCAAGCCAAATGCTTTGATCTTGAATATAAAATATGACAATTGAGGCAGCTCTGAATAGGGCTGCCTGGAACACTGCCATTAGGATGTGAGAATGAAACCCCACCTTGTGTGGAACACTCGGTCTTCAAAATTAGTTATGTATGTACTGTACTGTACAATGTCTATCTAGCTATCTATTTACTCAGGCCCAATCCCCACTTTTATTATTTTTATTTTATTAATTTGTATTTATTTATTTATTTATTTATTTTTTTTTGGGGGGGCGGCAACTCAAGACAGCAAGAACAGGGACAACACAAATCACAACAGAAAACAACGAACACACAAAAACAAAACACAAATTCAAACACATGTAGGCCTACAGCCGTCTGGCTGGCTCAGTTCATAGCGTGCCTGATTACCATCTTGAAGGTCTCGCATTCAATCCCCGCTCAGATTGAAAAGTTTTTCTGGGATACAGCCGGCGGTTACCATCTCCCCATGAGCAAGGGGGATGGGTAATGGTGTCTGGTAGACTAAAGAAAGCCAAGCGCTTGTGAATCCTCGAAGGAGGAGATACAGGCGCTATATAAGTAACCAGAAGATTATTATTACTGTATATTAATGCAGATTCCCTCCGCAACAGAGGTGGTACATAGATACAGGCGCTATATAAGTAACCAGAAGATTATTATTACTGTATATTAATGCTGATTCCCTCCACAACAGAGGTGGCACATAGATACAGGCGCTATATAAGTAACCAGAAGATTATTATTACTGTATATTAATGCTGATTCCCTCCACAACAGAGGTGGCACATAGATACAGGCGCTATATAAGTAACCAGAAGATTATTATTACTGTATATTAATGCTGATTCCCTCCACAACAGAGGTGGCACATAGATACAGGCGCTATATAAGTAACCAGAAGATTATTATTACTGTATATTAATGCTGATTCCCTCCGCAACAGAGGTGGCACATAGATACAGGCGCTATATAAGTAACCAGAAGATTATTATTACTGTATATTATTGCTGATTCCCTCCACAACAGAGGTGACACATAGATACAGGCGCTATATAAGTAACCAGAAGATTATTATTACTGTATATTAATGCCGATTCCCTCCGCAACAGAGGTGGCACATAGATACAGGCGCTATATAAGTAACCAGAAGATTATTATTACTGTATATTAATGCTGATTCCCTCCACAACAGAGGTGGCACATAGATACAGGCGCTATATAAGTAACCAGAAGATTATTATTACTGTATATTAATGCTGATTCCCTCCGCAACAGAGGTGGCACATAGAAAAAAGAACAGAGGAAACAGAAATAGGAAAAATTAAAAACTAAACAAAAGAACATTCTATCTCTTATAAACTGTCTTTGTGGTGCGATGCATAAGGTGTTGATTTTCGGTGTGAGCGTCCTGGGTTCGAATCCACGGACTGCCACATGTGTTTGTAAATTTCATTAATCGATTTTAGGAGTATACTGTAGTTGGTTGTTGGAAGGAACATAATATTTGGAATCCCATTATGCCATCAGGACCATACGGCTAAGAAAGTGTAGATAGCATAGAAGCGGTGTTGTAGATAGCTGTTGGAATGGCTTTGGTATGTGTGTTATTTGTCTGTACCGGTAACATGACATAACTTCGGACACTCTAGAAAACATACAATGAACCACAGTTATGGGATAAATACATGATGTTATGGAAAAACAAGTAGGTCTGCGGTGTTCTTCCATACTGCAGAGTCATTTTTCCATAACTGTAGCTTACATACTGTTATCCAGAAGTGTCCGAAGTATAGCCCCCGTCCGAAGCTAGGGCATTTCACGGTATATGGTACATCGTCAAGGTGTCCCCCGACTGGGTGCGAACATGATATACATGCTAGGATGTACTATTCCACCCATTAGATGTCCGCCTTGGCTGGGATCGAGCCCAGGTAAAGCAGATTCACACATGAACGTGCTCTCCACTCGACTTCCGCGGCTCAAAATCTATCTACAGTATCTATATACCGGTACTCAGGCACATAACCCCCTCCTTTTTTTTTTTAAAGCTGGAGGTAGCAGACTCGAGACAAAACCTGAACAGGGGAGGGAAAAAAAAAAATCACACACACACAAATTAACACACATCTAGATCGCCCAGGAGAAAACTCAAGAGACCAGGGATCACTAAAGGCACTCCGGCACTCCAGCACACCCCCGATCTCCCGGAGAAGTTCCGGTCTCAGCAGACAAGACATACAGCAGAGCACAACACAGTGCCCACCCACCACGCATACAAAAGTACCCCTCATATATACCGGCTCCCCGGGTCAGGCACCCGACGGACCATTATCTAGTTCAACTGGCGCCCGACCCCCTCTCCCAAACGACTGCGCTTTCACTCATCCATTCACTAGCATTCTCCATTAATTCCTATTTATTCCCACTTCTCTTGCCTGATCTATAGTCATTCCTCTATATCCCAACACTTGCACTACACAACCTCTCCATCTCAACGGAGGTCTTCCTACCCTTGCTGCCCCACTCTCCTACGTATCTCTTCATTCCTCAATCTGTCTCTATGAGTCACTCCACACATACTCCTCAAGCAGTTCAAGTTTAAAGACCGTTTTGTCACAGAAAATGTGGTTACAGTCTCACGTCCTAAATGGCAGCTCTCCAGGCGGACCTTTTAATGGCTGCCTCTGTTGTCATGTTCTTTATTTTGAGATCGGACCGGAGTACCCGAGCCCACGTCATTCTAGGTCCACCCCTACGCGCAGCTCCCCCCACGTTCACAGTCCGGCATTTCTTCACCCAGTTCTGATCATCCATTCTCTCCACATGTCCAAACCAACCAAGTCGGCCTTATGAGGGCCCTGGCCTAGTGGGCTAGTATAAAATAAACACCTCAACAACAACCACCAAGTCGGCTCGTGCGCACTTCACTGGCACTCCTAATGCCCAGACGCATTCTCAATTCCTCGCTCGATCACATCCAGCTTTCTTATCTCCTTTGCCTTCAGAGCCCTGTCTTAGCCCCATACACCACTGTTGGTACAACTATCCCTTGATACGTTGCAATTTTAGCTTTCATTCCGAGGTTTCTCACCTTCCACATACAGTCAGCTCCCCTAATACGCGCCTTCCTAATTCGCGAAAACCCTAATACGCGCCTGGGGGTCAAACAAACTCAAAATTCTCAATAAGCATCTACAGTACTTAACCCTCCTGGCCCGGGCTGTATCTCCAAAGGACAGGGTGGGCAACCCGGGTGATCTGGCCGAAAAACGTCTAGGCCTAGGCTACCGTATTTTTGTTAATTTTAACTGCTAGAAATTTCCCACGCATCTATAAATGTAGTGCGCTTTCTAATCTGTAGACTGGCATTGAGTAGAGCTCTTAAGTCAACTGGTTCAGTTGTGATGACGATTTCAGTGGAGAGCATTTTCAGGCGATGTTAGCAATACGACAATCTTTTCACTACTGAAACAACGACATACAGACATACAATAACAAACGAGTCTTCTCCTTCCTGTTTTCGGAGGTGCGGTGATGCAACGATCGGCTTTGTTTACATGCGTCGGACGCACGGCGTTCAGACCAAGCTGAATATGATTTCAAGCTTAAAAGTCCTGAAAGGACACCCGGGCACCTGCCCTTATTTCGTGGTGTCATTTTAAAATGACAACCGGGCAGGAAGGGTTAATAATAATAATAATAATAAGCATGTTACTTATTTCTCATAAGCGCCAATTTTTCCGAAGAATTCACTAGCGCTCGAAAAGAGAAAGAAAAAAGAACAAAAATCAATGCATCAAAAGAAGGCTCATATACAACACACATTTAACAATCACTAGCAGTGGCAAAATAGCCTAAACTCTATAGCCATCTGTCATGACACCTCTCTCAAGATCATAGCTTCTCTCAAAGAGAAAAGTCTTAAGTTGTCTCTTGAAGCATTCAACAGAACTCAGTTGTCTCATGGACAGCGGCAACCTGTTATACAACCTCGGAGCCATGTAGGAGAATGACCTCTCAAAGAAAGAAGACTGCTGGAAAAGCCCTTGGTTCATCAAGACGAAAAGGGTCATTGTCATGACGCACAACTACACCATGGTGTGCCGGTGGGCGCCTGAGCAGCTCCGCAAGGTACCTAGGCTCACCAAATTTGAGAACCTTAAAAGTCACCAAACACAACTTAAATTCTATTCTTGCTCTTACTGGCAGCCAGTGCAGTTCTATGTGAAGAGATGTAGTAGGAGTTCTAGGTGGAACACCAAAAATTAGTCTTGCGGCCCTGTTAAGAACAGACTGAACTTTCTTCAAAATATAATTTGGAAGACCCACCAACAGGGCATTGCAATAATCAACACGAGAGAAGACCAATGAGTGAACCAACGTCAGGAGGCAACGTCTGGTTATAAACGGCTTCACCAAATAGAGATTTCTGATGTGCAAGTAACAACTTTTAACTATCTGGTTTACATGCTCTTTGAAATCTAATCGGGAGTTCACATATACACCCAGATTTCGAACAGAGTTGGCCGGTCGCAGCTGAGATCCACCCCACATTGATGGAGAGGGCACCTACTATATCATCAGCTCTTCTATTTCCTCGGATGATGAGAATATCAGTTTTACCATCATTTAGTTTAAGTTTTCTCGCTCTCATCCACTTCTTGATATCAGACATCAACAATTCCATCTTACTCCGTATATCAACTATATTTGTGATTCTCACATAAATCTGGGTGTCATCTGCATAAAGCTGAAAGGTGACATTATGTGCACGAAGCAGAAGAGACAAACTGCTAATATAAATTATAAATAGGATAGGACCCAAAACTGATCCCTGCGGAACACCATACTGCAGGGGTGTCGAGTCCGAGACCACTTGATTTACCATCACACTCTGGGATCTACCTGACAAGTACGACCCAAGAAGCAAGAGAGCGGAGTCACGCACACCACAATCATAAAGATCACTCAATAACAACTCGTGATCCACTGTGTCAAAAGCCGCAGAGAGATCAAGCAAGACCAATAGTGAGGCCACACCATTGCAAATGTTCTCAACTAGATCATTATGTACTAAGCATAATAAGCATTTCGGGAGCCCAAAAGTGGCCAAATCCGCCCTTTTTACCTAATACACGTGGACACCTATCATTTTGCGTGGCACAGATATCATCATATTATGAGGATATTACTTACCACAGACTTTATTTGAAACCATAGGCCAAGTAATATTTAGCATAGCCTAACTCATCGTTATGTTTCCGCAGCTTTCGTCAGACATGGCACTTGACTTGACTGTTTTGATTGTCCCGGGGATCAATTCCTTCATCATTACCACCAGGCACACCGTCGCTATCACTGAATACATTAGAGGCCATAATAAAAGCAAAAGATACAAGGTTCAGGCACAAATAAGCAAGTAAAAGGCGGGTGGACTTAGAGCGTCTGCCTGGTCTTGACAACATTAAAAATAGAGGTCGAAAGTGACACTCCGATCGTCGGATTCACCGGATTCACTCAAAAACTTAAAGTCTTTAGGCTAATTATTTTAGCTCTCGTTTTCGGTGTATTTTCTTATTATTGTATGTCTTATTGTTCATAATTTAATTCACTTTTGGTTGGTATTTGGGGCAAAAATTTTCAAAATTAGGCAATTTTTTTCGAGGTGTCCACCATAAGCAATTATTCCCATAAGGTATGTTATTCCTAATTCGCTAATTCCCAATGGAAATACGCCTAACGGCTTTATTGGGCTATCCTTAGTTGGAATTATGCAAAGCTGGTACATGTCATATTTGTAACATATTATGTGGAACCAACATTGAAAAATGCTAACTGAATAAATATTATTATTATTATTATTATTAATACGCGCCGCCCTGTGTCGCCCATATAGGCACGAATTAGGAGAGCTGACTGTACTGTACTTCCCAATGCCCCGAAAACTTTCCTTCCTTCGCATACTCTCTGTTTTACCTCCATTTCCATATCTCCGTTCTTGCTTATCATTCCTCCTAGATATTTATAACACTCCACTTGTTCCAGTGTTTCCCCATCCAGCCGCACATTTAGATTCACCCTACGAGCACCTCTCTTACACACCATCACTTTACTTTTTTTGACGTTCACCCTAAGCTTCCTCCTCCCACAAACCACACCAAACTCTTTGACTACTGCTGCAGTTTCTCCTCAGAATCTGCCACCAACGCTGAGTGATCAGCAAACAGCAACTGGTTCAACTCCCAATCTCTACCATTCTTTCCTACTAAACCCAATCCTCTACCCATAGTTCTCATTTTCACCTTCCTCACCACACCATCCCATATACATTAAACAGCCATTGTGACATTACTCAACCCTGTCGCAGACCTACTTTACCTCAAACCCCTTACTTCATTATTTTCCTACTAATAAAGTCAGTCCCCCCCAATCCGCGCCTATATGGGCGGCATTACACGACGGGTATTGGGAATTCGCGCATTGGGGATAACATAACTTATGGAGAAAAATACATATGGGCGGCAGCCCGCATTTCCACCCACATTGACGGTAATTTTGATAAAAATAAATACTAATTGGACAACCAAGCATACACAATAATAGAAACATAAACAAGTCATTCCTTACATTAAAAATAAATGCTATTAGTAGGTGAGAATAGTGGGGGCTCCGAGGCAGACCCCCGCGACAGGCGAGTTCATATAGCCTAGGCGTAGGCTTCCCCGGCCCCGTCACTGTCACTGGCCCCGTCCCCGTCTCCGGATATACCCATAGATTTCCCGATCGCAGTAGTGCCTTCACCAGTTTATTCTTCCTAGGCATTTTTAAGTTGCTGAAGGGTGTAGGAAGGCGGTTGTTACACAATAAATGGGTCAAGTCTCAGCGCACGGACACTTAAGGATATTGGGATTGAGAAGGAAGCGTACGTGTGGTTATGTGTGTGTGTGTACTCACCTAATTCACCTAATTGTAGTATACAGGATTTGAGCCTAAGCTCGTGTTGTCCTGTCTCTCTCTCTACATTTATCCAATTTTGCTTTAAAAGTTTGGATATTTCTTGCTCCCACCACCTCCCCATCCAACTTATTCCAACACTCAATGCTTCTATACGGGAAGCTGAACTTTCTTACATCAGACTTACATATAACTTTCCTCAACTTACAATCATGACCCCTGGTTCTTCCCTCGTCCCTCACCACAAAATCTCCCTTGTCGATCTTCTCAAAACCTTTCACACACTTAAACATCATGATCATGTCACCTCTCTCTCTCCTCTCCCTCAGCGTTGGCAGCTTTAGCCTCTCCAATCTCTCCTCATAAGGTAGGTCTCTAAGGCTAGCTATCATCTTAGTGGCAACTCTCTGAACTCTTTCCAGTTTTTATTATGTTTTATAAGGTGTGGAGACCACACCACTGCTGCATACTCCAGTCTTGGTCGTATTATTGTCCCTATTATTTTTGCTAACATCTCTTCATCTAAATAATTCAGAGCTATTCTCATGTTAGTCAACACTGCATAGGTTTCACCAGTTATTTTATTTATATGCTGTTCAGGTGACAAGCTGTCTGCCACAACTACCCCTAGGTCTTTTGCTTTCACAGCTTTACTAATTATTTCATCTCCTATTTTATATCCCCAAGAAGGTCTATATTTACTTTTTCCCATCTCAAGAACCTGACACTTACTCGTGTTGAATTCCATTTTCCAAGTTTGACTCCACTCATATAACTTATCTAGGTCTCTCTGTAATTCTTCACAACTACTCCTACTTGTAATATGCTTCATTAATTTTGCATCATCAGAAAACAGATATATATGAGCCTATTCCCATTTGAAGGTCGTTGATGAAAACCAAAAACATGATTGGGGCCAACACCGATCCTTGAGGCACTCCGCTTTTTACCCTTTTCCACGAGGAGAACTTTCCTTTTATTACTGTTCGCATTTCCCTCCCAATTAAATAGTTTTCCATCCACTTTAATAATACTCCCTCAACCCGCCCCACAGTCCTGAGCTTCCACAACAATCTCTTATGAGGCACCTTATCAAATGCCTTCTTGAAATCTAAGTAAATACAATCTACCCCTCCCTCCCTCCCTTGTACAATGTCAATTACCCTATCATAGTAACTCAACAAATTTGTGGTACACGAATGACCTTTTCTGAACCCGAACTGCTTGCTTGAAATTATTTCCCTCTCCTCCAACATACCCACCCATCTTTTTCTAATAATCTTTTCACAAATCTTGCATATAACACTCGTTAAGGATACCGGTCGATAATTTAGCGGGTCTTCTTTATTTCCACTTTTATATATTGGAGTTATATTTGCTTGTTTCCATTCTAAGGGAAGTTCCCCCTTGTTTAATGAGTGTTGAACAATATTAAAAATAGGTCTCACTAGTTGTTCAGAACATTCTCTTAATACCCATCCAGCAATGTTATCTGGGCCCATAGATTTTCTCACGTCCAATTCTTCCAACAATGATTTTAGTTTCATCCTTGTTGACTTCTATCGACTCTAGTCCCTGTATCTCGTTCAATTCCACCACAGGTTCTACATAGTCATCCTCCTCCACAAACACGGATGTTAATGTATCATTCATAATTTCACACATACCCACTGTGTCTTCATATAATTGACCCTCTACCCTAAGCTTTGTTATTTTGTCCTTTATTTTGTTGTTGCCGTTGATATAACTATAGAACAGTTTGGGTTCTTTATTACATTTGTTTACTATATCTTTTTCAAAGTTCTTTTTCTCCTCTCTTATAGTCTTGACATAGTTGTTTCTAGCATTCTATACTCATTCCATTTTTCCTCAGTGTGTCTCCTTCTCACTTTATTCCATGCAGAGTCCTTTTTGCTCTGGGCAATGTGACATCGCATGTTTAAACCACTCTTTCTCCTTAGCCAGCTTTCTATCCTTACCATGTTGGTACATATTTATCTACCCCCTCCCTGTAAATGTCTAGTAACATGGTGTATTTTACCTGAATATTCTGTTCTTGCTCAATAAATGACCAATCTATATTTGCAAAGTATCCTCGTAATGATTCATAATCCGCCTTACTATAATTTAATCTATATTCCCTATGTTCCTCCTCTCTGCCTTCCAGAAATTCCACTGTCAATTCAAATTCAATCACAGCATGATCGCTTTTTCCCATGGGACTCAAATATGTTAGGTTCTTTATTTCTTGGGGGTCTTTGGTGAATAATAAGTCAAGTCTTGATGGTTCATCACCTCCTCTAAATCTTGTATTTTCCATAACGTGTTGTGTTAATAGATACCCCATTGTTAGTTCAAGAAATTTGCTAACCCAAGTATTTTCATTTGAACCCGCATCCAAACATTCCCAATCCACCTCCCCCGCAATTAAAGTCCCCTGCAAGAATAAGCCTATTTTTCCTTTTACAAATAATTTCTAACATACGCAAGGTTTCCAAAATTAATTCATTATATTCATCGTTGCTCCAAGATTTAGTCTTAGGAGGTAAATACATTGATACAATGTCCAATTTTGACCTATCATTATCCTCAATTTCAACTGCTACCACTTCAGCAATGCTATCACCAAGTTTTAATTCTTTAGCAGTAATTTTATTATCTACCATGATCAACACTCCTCCTCCTAGCTTTCCTAACCTGTCTCTTCTCCATGTACTGTATCCTGCACAACTAATTATATTCGTGTCTACCTCCTGGTTAAGCTTAGTTTCAGTCAAACATACTACCCCGGGCCTCTCTCTCTTTACATATTCGTCAAACTCAATCTTTTTGGAAATTAACCCATCAATATTTGTATACATGAACTTAGCGTTTCCAGTATTTTCCCTATTTTTCTCGTCCCTGCCCGTTCCTTTCTTTTTTGTACGTACCCATCCCAATTTATTTCCTAGCTTGTCTCCTCTTCTCTTGTCTCCACCTGGACTGTTTCTCGCTCCGTTTCCACCTCCCCTCCCTCTGCCTCCACTTGGACTGTTTCTCTCTCTATCTCCCTCCCCTCTCTCTGCCTTCTCCCCCATCACCCGCACCATCTCCCTTTTCCTCCCTACTTCGTCCCTTCGCTTTATATACCATTTCTTGAGTTTTCCCTCCCACACTCTCCAGAAAAACTTCTTTTCGTCTTCTTTCGTCCTTTCTCCATTCTTTACATTTGCCTCGGTTTGCAATTCCTTTCTTATGTTTCGATCCTCAATACTCATGTCTTTTCTAATTGTAATTTTCTTAAACTTGCTGGTCAAGTTAAGTCTCCATGTTACGTTCATTATTGCATCCACTGTTACCCTAGACCTAAACTGCACTCTCATTGGCCTTGTGTTTCCCTTACTATATTTACCCATTCTCCTAACTTCTTCAATATCATCTCTCCAGTTGTTTCCTTCTTCATCGACATGCTTGATCAATGTTTTTACCTTATTAATTTCTTCCTTATCCCTAGCTTTCCTCTCAATAATGTGCTCCTCTATATCCCCAAATACAATAATACACTTATTTCTATCTATTGTTTCACGCAGGACCTGTTCATTTCTCCTCATAGCCTTTACTACCACTGATTCTAAATCTTTATTTTCCCTTTCTGATTGTTTCTTTTGTTCCTCCATGATTTCCTTCATTGCCACTTCCTTCACTTTTCCTCCTTCGTCATTAACCCATTTATTGTGTTTCTCCTTAATCTCCTCCACATGTGTTTTCATTTCCTTGGTTTGCCCTTTGTATTCTTCAAGTTGCAATCTTAAAGCTTGCACAAAGTGTGTGTGCGTATGTGTGTGTGTGTGTGCTTCCTTTTCAGTCCCAATATCCTTAAGTGTCCGTGCGCTGAGACTTGACCCATTTATTGTGTAACAACTGCCTTCCTACACCCTTCAACAAGTTAAAAATGCCTAGAATAAACTGGTGAAGGCACTACTGCGATCGGGAAATCTATGGGTATATCCGGAGACGGGGACGGTGCCAGTGACAGTGACGGGGCCGGGGAAGCCTAGGCCTCCGAGGGGTATGCGCGCAGAGTAGGGAGGGGGATGGCGCGGAATACAAAAAACAGCATTTTTACACCACTCTTCAACTGTGATTCGTGTTTTGTGGGGTCAATACGTGCTTTAGGGATTTTGAGTACTGTACCTGTTTTACCCCTCGGCGCGGAATAGGGTAAACGCGGACTGAGGATACGTGTATTAGGGGGACTGACTGTACATACACATATACATACAATTTTAAGACTGAGTGTTCCACACGTAAGTGTAGTTTCAGTCTCTTGTCCTAATGGCGGCGTTCCAGGCAACCCTGTTAAGGGCTGCTTCACTTGTCAAGTTCTTGGATTTGAGATTGGCACGTATAGTCCGATCCCAGGTCTTCCTCGGTCCACCCCTTGGTGCAGCTCCCTCCACAATCACAGACCTGCATTTTGTCACCCAATTTTGTTCATCCATTCTCTCCACATGTCCATACCATCCCAGTCTACTTGTACGCATCACCTCGCTAATACTCTTTATACCTAAACGTCTCCTCAGCTCAACATTTGTTATTCTATCCTGTAGCCTGGCCCCACACATCCATCTCACCATTCTCATCTCATTACACTCTATTCTGTTGACATCCTCTACTTTAACGGCCCATGTTTCTGAGGCATACGTCATTGCACTTCTAACACATGAGGCATACACCTTTCCCTTCAGGGGGAGAGGCATTCTTTTCATGGTCAGGATTGGCATCATGAAAAGAATGCCTCTCCCCCTGAAGGGAAAGGTGTATGCCTCATGTACTCTAACACATACTCTGCTCTCTTCATAAAAACTCTTGACTGCTCTTAACAAATTTCCTCCAATTTAATTAATCCTTAGCACCTTCCACATTGCTTCTCGATTCACACAATCATACACTTTTTCCAAATCCATAAAAGCCCAAAAGATCTCCTTATGCTTCTCGCATAGCTATCTTACTGCACAAATCTGATCCACACACCCTCTTTCCCCTCCTAAAACCGCACTGCTCTTCTCCTATTGCATCTTCTGTATCCTTTATTATCCTCTCTATCAACACCCTGCCATACAGCTTTCCAACCACCATTGATAATAAACTACCGGTAATACTGGAGTGGCGGGGTCTACGCCGTGGGACCACCTCCCGGAGCTGCCGAACATGGATGGCTGCCGACCCTCCCGGCCGGGGACAAGATCACCATCCCCTGCCCCCTCCCTGGGGGCGCGAGTCCTTGGAGCGGCTTCGGTCGCGCTGGGCAACTACCACACCTCTCACACCACACACACACATTACACTGTTTTTCCTACACCGAGAAATGACTCTCCGGCTGTCATTTCTCAAAGACTCCTTCTAGCCGGAGACATTGAGAGCAACCCAGGACCCACATACACATGTCCAACTTGCTCAAAACCCATCACTTCGAGTCGCCAAACCAAGGGTTCAGTTCTCTGCAATTCATGCGGGAACTGGACCCATTTCATCTGCACAACACTTGCCTCCAAGAAACACTACACAAACACCTGGACCTGCTCTGCATCCCCCGCCCTTCACAGTCAAATCCCTACCTAAAAACACGTCCACCTCTCCTCCCCAACCCACCTATCCCTCCCTTACCATCCACATCCTCAACTCCACACACCATACCCCAACCTAACCCTTTCCTACCCTCATCTCCTGCACACCAATCCCCACCACCACCTCACCCACCTCAATCCCCTCCCTCCCCTCACACCCACCCCATCCTAGAGCAGCAGCACCCAACATACACTGCACACACAACATTAACATTCTCCAACTAAATATTGATGGCATCAACACAAACTCTCACACTTCATCAAACAACACAACATACACATTGCCGTCATACAAGAAACAAAACTCTGCACAACACAAAAAACACCTACATTTCAAGAGTTCACCACCATTCGACAAGACCGGGCCGTCGGCGGTGGCGGTGGCCTCATCACCCTGGTACACAAAGACATAACAAATATAGTCACCAGTGCACATACCAAATCCCTCCTCCCCCCAAATGATAACACAACAGAAATACAATCAATTAAAATACGCACTGGCCACACATCCAACATAACCATCATAAACACATACATCCCCCAACGAATACAGACCACAACTACAACATATCACAAACACCCCACACATCATCCTGGGTGGTGACTTCAACGCCAAGACGTCGGCCTGGTTTGTCGACAACCCCGACACAGACAGAGGGCTGGTCCTACAACACCAATCAGATAACCTTTACATCCTCAATGACATCTATCAACTGTTATTTATTGCCTTAATTAAACTACAGTAATTACTGGTGGGATACTACAGTAATTGCTGGTGGGATAGAGTTAACTAATTATTAGTGGGTATATGTGACTATTTATTTGTACATAGGAAGGCCTTTAGGAAGTAAACTAACTTCGGGGAACATACTTTGTGTTCAGAGTGTACTGTAGCCTACTTGCCAGACATCTTTTGCCGCAGGCCATAAAAGCCGGCAGATTGTGGCGCCAAGCGCACACGTTACCTTGTTTAAGCATCTCTCTGACAGACGTATGATTAGTCCTTATATAATTTGTGATTTAATGTTTTACTCTTCATTTATATATTTTAATGAAGTATTCTATATAATTATTAGATGAGTTAAGTTGTTTTATTGGAGAGCGAGTAGTTGTATTTTAGTCCAGTACGATAACTTTACTGACCATGCAAGGACTCGATAGAATATAGGATTTGAGAAACGTCAGTTCTCCTCACGCCTCTGCTTCGCCAATACCTCACCATGGGTCATCCTGAGAGTTTGTCCTGCCTTGTATAACTATCTCTCTATAGATAAGTATTATTATTTTGTATTGTATGATTATGTTGTATTGTGTGAATGTAAGGATAGATGTATAAAGTGTAATTTATATGTAAATAATATCCATACAGTCTGGCCTGCCAATACGCGAGCTTTTAATACGCGATTCACCTTATACGCGAGGAGGGGGTTGAATCATACCCAAAACTTTCAAAACGCGTGATGTACGTTTTAAACGCGAATCCGGGGCCGATATAAGGGCAATTCCGAGGAGTTCAGCTAATACGCGAGGCCCCCCACCATTCCGCGCATCCATCTGCGCAGGGACGCCAGTCTACCCTCAGTCCACGCAGTCCAACTCGTGTGCAGTGATATAGTTTTTTGCCCCCATCATCATGCCCCCTCGCAAGAACAAACTTATTATTGTTATATTTTCTTATGATTTGGATGTTTATGCATACATATATGTACCTTTTGTGGCAATTGACGGAGATAAATAGGCCTAAAGTAGACAACTTGGAGTCAGTGCCGCCCATATCGATTTATTCCCATTTTAGTTAGTTATGTAGAGCAGATTAACCAGACCACTGAGCTCCATACGGAACTCTCATTGGTCTGGCCCGAAGGATTGGATCAGATTACTGAAAGGAGCTTAAGGCGACGCAAAAAACGGACGATAGGGGGGAAGGAAAATGACGGAGAATCGGATAAAAGGTCAGTGAATGATTTAGTACCAAAACAAACCGTACGCAGACGGGCAGTATCTGGGCAGTCAAAGACGTGGCGAACAGTTAGAGGGGAATGACAGGAGGAGCAGGTAGGGGGCGGAGTGCGGGGGGTGGACATCAAATAACCGTGAGTCAGCCGGGAATGGCCTATCCTAAGTCTAGTTAGTAAAACTTCCTCACACCTGTGAGACCTGGAAGACGAGGGCCAAAGAAGGTTTGATTGCACGGAGTTTATTATTGCAGGGTAGAGCATCCCAATGAGATTGCCACGTGCAAAGAATAGAAGGCTTGAGTAAGGACAGCCAATCACCTAACGGAAGGTGGGGCTGGCGAGGGATCATTAAAATAGCATTCTTAGCCGCAGCATCGGCATCTTCATTGCCACGGACACCGATGTGAGCAGGAATCCAACATAATTGGACCTGGAATCCACGTAGGCTCATCTCGTGGAGAGCGTGTTATATGGCTAAAACTATTACGTGGGAGGACGAATAAGCACGGAGCGCTTCGAGGGCACTACGAGAGTCACTGAAAATTATAAAGGGCTGTTGAGGGGTGTCACGTATAATGTCAATAGCGGATTGGATAGCTAAAAGTTCAGCAGTAAAGATAGAGGCTTGGGGCGGGAGAGAAAACTGAAGGAGCTTAGTAGAGGACACAGCAGCGAGGCCCACCCATACTCTATTGCTAATACGCGAATTTCCATTCCGCGCCCTCGTGTGTCGCCCATATACTCGCGTATTGAGAGGCCTGACTGTACTTTTAAATTATCTTTTCATCCATACCTACCTTATTTATTTTCATGTAGCCTACTATCTTTCACTTTCAAATTAACTTAAAGATTAAAATACCTTAGATATTTTGTGGTTCCTTACATATACCTGTAAATCCTAAAGGATTTACGAAAAGCATAAATTATTCTACTGACATTTAATTAACGTAAACTTAATAATATCAATTATACGATTCTGATTGACTTGTTGTATAGCAATACGGTAATATAATAATAGGGTTTCGCTGGAGGATCATATTAACCTTGCAGTCTAGTTTTGGGTGGTAAACTTCCATACCGGTACTTATAATAATACGGTGATAAGTTGTGTTGCCTTTCATTGGAGTTAATCATTTATTCATGGTGTTGTGGGTTTGAGCCCTAGTCCGTAACACAACATACCCATGCTCCCCACCAAGCCCTCTACGACTCATCATCTCCAGATATCACCTTTTGCTCCCCAGAACTCGCCCTCACAACATCCTGAAAGGTGGTTAAAACCTTAGGCTCCGACCACCTCCCGATCATTATCACCACCAAAACCACTCACCCCAGCTAGCCACAGACACACTTACACTAATTATAAAAGAGCCAACTGGGAAGCTTTCACAAATGAGACAGAACAACACTTTGAAACCCTAAACAGCACACCCATCACTAACATCAATAATGCTGTCCACACATTCAACACAACTATCCAAAACACTGACAAGAAACACATTCCAAGAGGCTACAGAAAAAGACACAATCCCAACTTCTCACCAGAAATTCAAAACCTCATCAGACAACGCGAAACACTGAAACAATCCCCAGCACCCCACACAACAAATCCAAGCACTCAACACCCAGATCAACAACAAACACTAAACTGGAATATCTATCTATTGCCTGACGCCGTGATCCCCAAAGGGGATCACAAAACAAACCCCCAAAAAACTCTACAAAACACTAAACAGCATCACACTTTCCAACAGCAACACAACACAATCACAACAGACTCTACTCCTTCATGTAAACAAGCAAACACTCTCATTAATCACTTCTCTCATATCAGCCACCTAAAACCCCATAAAGACAACCAACGTGTCATCCGACGTAGGAGGCAATTCCCCACAGACCCTGACTATGCACCCTTCACCAACTACTAGACAAAGCACATCATCAACAATCTCAAGCACTCACCCGCCTGTGGCTTAGACAACATAAGCAACATTCACCTCAGACACCTGGGACCACAAGGCATACAAGCACTCACTAACATATCAAACTACAGTTATTCACACAACACAATACCAGACATCTGGAAGCATGGTATCATCATCACTTTCCCCAAACCTAACAAGAACCCCACGCTACCCTCCTCACACCGCCCTATCACACTCCTCTGCACCCCCTCCAGTCATAGAACGCCTTGTACTACAACTAATTACACACGCCTTACCCCTAGCTCCAACACAACATGGCTTCAGACCACTGTACTCCACAAACACTCTTCTTACAGACCTTACACAGAGTTTTTTTTTTTTTTTTTTTTTTGTGATTGAGGGAGGCAAAAGGCAGAACTGCCTATAGCGAGTGCCTCCCCCATAGTTGAAAGAGTGACAGGGCCAAAATCAAGGGACGTTCGAGCCAAAATGCCTGAACACACGGAGTTTGAAGCAATTTAAGTCATAGGAAGAGGGAAAGACTGATTCTGGGAGAGAGTTCCAGAGCTCATCTGTTGAGTAGAAGAAAGACTGAGAGTAACGTTTCACTCTCGGGTTGGAGAGTTGCACAGAGTAGGGGTGGGATTGAGTTGCAAGGGCCCTACGTAAAGGAGGTGGTATACACTGGGAAAGCTCTGAGGAACACTGATTATTATAGTAGCGATAGTATAGCGAGAGAGATGCAACATTGACGGCATCAACTCAGCCAGACCACACAGATCACTACTTGCCACACTCGACATTAGTAAAGTCTTCGATGCCATCCCCCACCACAACCTAACAAATAACATTTACAACACAAACATGCACAACAACACAAAAAGGTGGCTGGCCAACTTCCTAGCAGGCAGATGTGCACACGTATATTTTGCCGGTCAGTCATCTAGCATCAGAAATTTCCCAAACGGAGTCCCGCAAGGATCCGTCCTGTCGCCCGCACTCTTCAATCTGTACATGCATGATATAAATATACCCAATACACCCCAAATAAACATAGCCTCCTACGCAGACGACATAACACTCACATGCACACACCAAGACCCATGCACAGCATCAGATTTCCTTCAACCCTATCTCAACACATTACATGACTGGTGCACTACAAACAGACTTAATTTAGCCCCAGCCAAATCCAGTGCAACCCTCCTCACAAGCTGGACAGGAGATCATGCATACTCCCCGCAACTCACCATAAACAACATACCCCTAACACACACACACTATCTATCTATCTATATGCTCAGGCCCAATCCCTACTTTTCCTTTTTTTTCCCTCTATTTTTTTATTATTATTATTATTATTATTATTATTATTATTATTATTTTTTTTTTTTTTTTTTTTTTTTTACACATGATACTCAAATGACATTCAAACAGCACACCACAAACATGAAAAAGATACTGACACCCAGACTTAACGCCCTCAGATCACTTGCCCACAACAAAGAAACCACCACCAAAGTTTACAAACAATACATAAGATCAGTGATGGAATATGCAAGCCCGGCCTGGGCTTCTAACCTAGCTGAAACACATCATAAGACCTTACAGACTATTCAAAATAAAACCCTAAAAATCCTCACAGGCTACATAGCTACTTCACCTACAGATCACCTACATTAAGAAACCAAAGTCAAAGATCATCTGGACATGAGAGGCACTCAATTCCTGGCAGCAGCCTCCACGAACCAACACCACCCACTACACTACATGGCAACACACCCACAGACACCAAAAAATATCAAAACAACACCCAGCACACGCTATCACACACACATACTATCATCTCTCCCTCCCCTGCCCACCCCAAACCAGCTTCCAGAAGCACATCCATACTCATATCTCTCGCCATTCCATCCACTCACTCATAAACAACACGCAGCTGCAGGCACGACCTCCCGAAATTCATCCTTCTGAATCCTCCCTTCCTCGCGAGGACAGAGTCTACGTGGCCAGACTGAGATGCAGACACCATCCAGCCCTTCTGAGCTATCAGAAGAGACTGGATGACTCCATCGTCAACTCCTGCCCTGGTTGTAACACAGCACCCCATACTATTAAACACATCATAGAAGACTGCATTTCACACAACCACTTACGCCAACAACACAATCTACACTCCTTGAGAGTTCTGTGGGAAAGCCCGACCATGGCCATGGCCTTGCTGAGGGATTCGGGGCTGTTCAGCCAGGCAGCTTAGGGAACAACAACAACATAAACTAATACCTCTATAACTTGAACACTCCTGCCGGTCTCCCTTCTCCTTATACAACAGCACACTACATGCACTCCTCCAGTCTAGTGGTACCATTGACACAACAAAGCACACATTGAATAGTCTCACCAGCCAATCTATGATCACATATCCACCCTCTTACTACACTCCACAGCATACTTCATACCTTCTGCTTTTCCCGCTCTAATTTGTCTCACTGCATTAACCAACTTATAATCACATTGGACAGAAGGGGTTAGTCCAGTGGTGGATCAAGGCCCCGGAGGTTCCACCCATACCGCACTTCTCGAAACAATAGTCAAGAGCGTTTCATCTCATCAACTCAACTCCTTTCAATAATTCTCTACATACCACAATGTTGCATCTCTCTCTCTTAAGAACATAAGAACATAAGAAAATGGGAGTCTGCAGAAAGCCGATTGGCCTAAGCAAGGCAGATCCCTGTCCCACACAACCCCAATTCAATTACAAAGCCCAATTATAGGCTTCACACTCTAATACCCTGAGGATCATCTTACCAAAACGGTTAGAGATTAACGCAGGATTATGGAGGTCTGCAGAGCGCTGATTGGCCCAACCCGGCTGATCCCCCTTCACACCCAACCCTTCTCGTCCATATGCTTATCTAATTTTATCTTAAAGCTCCCTACAGTTTTAGATCCCACTATAGCACTTGGTAGTCCATTCCACCCATCTACAACTCTGTTACCAAACCAATACTTGCCTATATCTTTTCTGAAACGAAATTTATCTAATTTGAAACCATTGGTACGAGTTCTTTCGCTATCACTGAGCTTTAGTACATTTGCCATGTTCCCTTTGTTAATCCCACTAACCCACTTGAACACCTCTATCATATCCCCTCTAACTCTGCGTCTCTCTAACGAATGTAAACCTAATTTCTTCAACCTTTCTTCATACGAAAGATTTCTAATATTATGGATCATTTTTGTCATTCTACGCTGTACTCTCTCCAATGAATCTATGTCCATTCTGTAATAAGGACACCAAAATTGGACAGCATAATCCATGTGGGGTCTCACTAATGACAAGTAAAGTTTTAAGATAACATCAGCAGTTCTGTTACTCACACTCCTAGAGATGAACCCGAGAATCCTGTTTGCCTTATTACGAACGCTTATACACTGTTTTCTAGGCTTCAAATCATTGCTAACAAACACACCTAGATCTTTCTCGCAGTCTGAATTTTCTAATTCTAAATTAGCTAGTTTATATTTAACATTTGTTTGCATCTTCCCTATCTTTAATACCTTGCATTTGTCAATGTTAAACTTCATCTGCCAATTTACTGACCATTCATGTAAGGTATCTAGATCCCTTTGGAGGCACTCTATATCGCTATCTGAATCAATTGATCTCCCTATTTTAGTATCGTCTGCGAATTTACTTATCCTACTAGTTATACCTAAATCTAGGTCATTTATGTATATAAGAAACAACAGGGGACCTAATACCGATCCCTGGGGGACACCACTTTTGACTGCTCCCCATTCTGACTTGGTACCATTTATGCTGACTCTCTGCTTCCTACCAATTAGCCATGACCTAATCCATCCTAACAACGCCCCACCTATTCCATGTTCTTCTACCACTATTAGCCTACAATACTCCTATGTTCTTCACAGCTTTCTCAGTACAGTATACTGTATTCCTCCTCACTTACAGAGTAGGTAGCACCCATTTTTGAACGCATGTCAATAAAAAATGAGACAGGACAACACGAGCGCAGCTCAATTCCTGTAAACTACAAATAGCTGAATACATTCCACACCCTATTGTCCCACTCTCTAACCCACTAGCAAACCAATTTTCCTAGTCTTTTTTCTACACAAGTAAATTCAGGAATTATATCCATGTGTACAGACATTTTGACTAACTTACCTTGAATTTGGCTGATATTATATTTTGATTTTGATTTTTTTTTTTTTTGGGGGGGGGACACTCATTACAGGCAGCTTTGCCTTTTGTATCCTTCATGCACATCGAAAAAGAAAATAATGAATATAATTAAAGTATCTTAACTCACCCTATATTCCAACTGAGGATGCTCTTGTCCTTCTAGTCTCTAGATGCGGATGAAGAGTTGATCGACAGGGTCATGGTGTGGTGTCGAAGAAGTCATCATGGTGGTCAAGATTTTAAGTGGTGCTGCTGAGCTGAATGAAATCTTCATGCTGTAATAAGAAACATGTATTATTTAACCCCCACTCTTGGCTACAGTCCCTCACATTCATAGCTAATTTTTAAACCCATTGGTATTATTAGTGCTACAAACTTGTTATATCACGCTATCCTGTAGGCTGTACCGTATATGTTTTCTTTGCCCTATAGACCTATCTTCTAGCATTACGTTTGACAGAAAGGTATTCTTCCTTGCTGCCACCTTCCTTCCATACTTTGAAACATCTCTTTTTCTCTCTGACTGCAGCTTCGACATCGTTGTTCCACCACCAGGAGAACTATGTCTCATAATGTCTGGCTGGCCCCTTTATTTTGCCACAGACTTTGTCTGTGGTATCGAGGAGGCTGCATTCTATAAAGTTCCATTTGCTATCAACACTTTAACCGTGTCCGTTTTTCGTATGTGACGTCACAGGCCCGAAAATGGATCCGCAGGACCGCAAAAGACGTCTTGTGTGAACCGGGCTTTAGAAGGTCATAATCGATCATAAAGTTACCGCGAATCCCTTTTTCAAATGTCATCATCCTAACCGGGGTCGTGCATTGAACTTGTGGAGTCTAAAAAATCTCTGACGGTAAGTTTAATAATCATACAGTAATTCAGACGCCAACACACCCTAAAGTAGCCAACTTTGCGACTCTGAGTCTGCAACCTTTGGAGTAACCTAGGAAGGAAAATATGGAAAATATTACCAAAACTACCAATAATTTTCCCATGGTTTTTATTTTTGGTTTTACGTACGGTAGTTTGCATCATTAGGCTATACAGTAGTTGAAATTAGTTACAATCCCCGGAAAATTTTATTTCTCCCATTATCCAACGATCTTAAAATACAGTACCGGTACTAAGATGTGAGTCATTTTCAGAGTAGGCTAAATATACAATTTGTATTGCCTTTGGATACAGGAAAGCCCCCCCTCACCCCCCATGACTTATTGAAATCAGCATCTATTTTAACAGTAAGGGGCTTAACCCGGAAACTGCGGGGAGACTCTTAAGAGTCAGAGAAAAAAAAAATCAACTTTTGACATCGATTTTTTTTTTTGGCCCCTGGGCCATGCAAAATCTCAGTCCTCTACCTCCCCACTTTCCTCCTCTCCTTCAGTTATCACCTATGTTCCCTGTTATTCCCTTATTCTGAGGTATATTTTCGTGCTAACATTAGAAATCCGGTTACAGGGTGTGGTCATCACTGATAGCTAGCGAATGCAAGAGAGAGAGAGTATCGATCGACTGTGTCTCAGTGGCCTTGGGGGAAATTGGTGGGAAAGCAGCTTGCCTCACCCATACATTATACAACTCGCGGGCTATATCTCCGATTTTGACCATCCAAACGCTGTTTTCACTCGTTTTATTGTTGTTTCAGGTTAATACCTTTATAATCAACCCATAATAGGCACATATGGATAAGTATTAATGCTATTAATGGTACAATGAATATTTTAGTGACGGAAACACCTCAAATACGTCAGCACAGGGGGACGTTTCCAATTACCCCCATGCGCACTTGTTAGGTTAATAAGAGTTTCACTGCTGTCAATAGGGAGATTTTTTTTTTTTTTTTTTTTTACAGTACTTTATACAGTGCACATAAAATGTATCTCCGGAGATTGAAACACATTTTAATATGATCTTTGCAACATCCGGATAAAATTGAAGACAACCCGGATACGAGCCCCATCGATAATTATCAGTGTTCTAGAAGTTTCATGGACGATACTTTGTTGGTGTACATGTAATTACGGTCGCAAATTCACTATAAGTGAAATACGAGAAAGTGTTGGATTGTTCACCCATAAACAGGGAACGTGAGCTGGGTTTAGACCGTCGCGTACCCATAAACAGGGAACGTGAGCTGGGTTTAGACCGTCGCGCACCCATAAACAGGGAACGTGAGCTGGGTTTAGACCGTCGGTTAGTTTTCGGTTAGGTTAGGCTAATGTTGAAATACTAAATTGCGAGTCCTCGCCCTCGGTATTAAACAACACTGTAGCCTATATCAAAGAAAACAAATATTAAATTAACTAGTAAAAAGGCTGTCTTCAATTTTTACCCAACATCCTTATTCTAGACTAGCCTTCAAGTATTGAGAAATAATTAGTGGTAGTTTCAGTAATAAGTACCGAAAATATTAAATAAATAACAATAATCAATAATTTAAAAATAATTAGCCTAGCTTTCAAAATGTATTCAAGTATGACTGATACCTAGGCCTACTAAAATTAACCGAACCCATGACTCCTGACTTCACAACCCTGAACTTAACCTACCCTGGGAATGGTATCGATTCTATCTATCCATTTATGTAGGGCATGACAAAATACAGTATAACTAAATAAGTTGGTCACCAATTATTTTGCAATATTTGAAAACAAATACAGTATGGATTTTATATGCTCTAAACATCATATGAAAATGTGGGAAAATATTAAGGAAACCACCCACCAATTATTTTCATTCTTTTTCTTTTAGTTTTAGTTTATTTGCATCAATATATAGTGATTGACATTAGTTTCAACCTCCGCAAAAATCGTTTTCCCCTTTATCCAACGATTTTAAGACACGGCGCCCGATAGTGGGGAGGGCTATGATGATCAGGGAAAATGTGGGGTTAAAAGACATAAAAAGGCGATATAATGGCTTTTATGATGAAAGTTGGCTCAGGTTTTGTTGTTTTTCAACTGCATAAAAGACAGTAAGTGCAAAAAAGAAGTTGGCTCGGGTTTTCTTGTTTTTCAACTTAAGAAAACCCCAAAATGAAAAAACCCAAGCCAAGTTTTGGCAAAAGTTGGCTCGGATTTTAAGATTTTTCAGTAAGCTAATTATCCATTTTCCAACAATTAAGCTACATTAAAGATATTAGCCTAACCTGCCAACCTTACCTAACCTAACCTAGTACAGTATTATGAGTGGGGGCTGCCGCCCCCGCCCCCACCCCCCCGCTGGTTGGATGGTACATGGGATAGAAAATGAACTTACCCAGTAAGCTCATTATCCATTATCCAACAATTAATCAACATTAAAGATTTTAGCCTAACCTACCAACCTTACCTAACCTAACCTAGTATTATGGGTGGGGGCTGCCGCCCCCACAGCCCTGCTGGTTGGATAGAAAATTAGGTAAATTCCTAGTGTTAATTAGACTGAAGGCAGGGAGAAAGAGGTCCGCAGAGTCGTGTTGTGTGCCGTCTATGGGGACAAATATCGTTACAGGTTCTAGGTTCTGTATCTCCCTTAATAGAATTTTTCGAGGGTTGACACTTATTTTAACATGGAGTATAGGTTATATTACATCCTAAAAGAAATGTTAAAAATCTGTGAAAATTCTTGGGTTGTTTATATAATAGAAGTTACTGTGGGACACGTAATATGTTGAAGGGGGAGCTCTGCCCCCTCTAAACACCCGTCACTTATGTCATCATAATCTGTTGTACTTCATAGGGGGTCCAATTAAGGAGAAAGCTAATTAACATACGAAATTAGGCCGCAAATTACAATAACATAGCTGGCCGCCGTTTGTGGGAGACATTTTACACATAATTTTCAATGTTAATTTTCTCCCTTAATCGATTTTTCCAAATTATCAAACTTACATAAAAATGAAGTACAGTTTATAGGGATTCCAACATGCATTTCAAAATTGTCATGAAAATTGGTGGGTGGTTTGCTTAATATATACCAAAATGTGTTTTAAGCCTCGGCCAAACCAAATAAAAATATATGGTACTAAAATGGAAATTTTTCGTAACATGGTTGTCAATACAGTACCTTCCTATAGACGGCACCGATTCGTACACACGCCATTTTCACCTGTCTCCCGAGGTCTGTCTACCAGCTTTTTAGTCAACACTAACTCCACCTGCCTATCTCTGTCGAAACTACAGGTGTTCATTTCCACACCTTTGCGCATCACGTCACGAAACACTACTGGGTTCCTATTGGTTTTTTTGTGAAGACGTCATTATAACGCATATGCTACGTCACGCATACCCTCGGGAGCCAATCACTCTGGTGGAATATGTTGATTACGTCATTGCAATCGGCCAATCACAGATACCCACCTTGATTTACCTGATAATCGCCAGTCGAGTCATGGCGGTACACTGTAAAGGTCCAGCCTCTGCCACACTGCGTTATTGTAGAAACTACAAGAAATAATACTGCTGACCTGAAAGTATTTACAGAACATGGGTGCTTGCCTACTGATGTGACGTGTAAGAGGTAAGATTTTTTCGCATAGGTTTAAACTTCCGGAAATTAATGGGTAATACATACCACATACTGAGTACTATGAATCCTCTGTAGCTGGCATGCAAGGGCTACTTTAGTATCCCACGTACTGAGTACTATGAATCCGCTGTTGCTGGCATGCAAGGGCTAGTTTAGTATCCACGTACTGGGTCTAGGTTAGGTTAGGTTGGGTGTTTGGTTAGGTTAATATACTAGGTCTCAGAAACAAGATTCGTAGTTGCGGTAGTATTTACAGATACGCCCGAATACTAAATGGGCGGCGGCCCAACCGCCATGACACCGGTAAGGGTTCGTGTTGTATCCCACGTAGGCCTACTAGGTACTACGGACACATTGTAGGCGTTAGGTGTGGATTAGGCTTGTATCCAATGTACTAGGTCTATGTTACTGGATATTTATGATTTAAATAAGTGCTACGTTTTCGATAAAACTGGTTATATGGCTTTGCAATTAGGGAAATCATGAGCCGCTTTCCGACATTTCGTTAGTCTTTTTCGATTCTCAAAATCCGATCCAAGTTTTGCCAAAAATTGGCTCGGGTTTTCCAAAATTATGCTTTTTGGGGTTTGCAATTTAGGGAAACATGAGCTAAAATTCTAAATTAGGTTACTTTAATTTGTTTATTCTTAAAACTCGCAAAATCCGAGCCAAAACTTGGCTCAGGTTTTCCAAAATTCGGGTTTTATGGCTTTGCAATTTAGGGAAACCTGAGCCAAATTTCTAAATGAGGTTACTGTCATTTTTCTGTGTACAAACTCGCAAAATCCGAGCCAGCTTTGGCCAAAACTTGGCTCGGGTTTTCGAAATATTGGGTTTTAGGCCTTTGAAATACCTTAAAACCCGAGCCCCCCCCACTATCGGGCGGCGTGTCGTAACACCTAAAGAGCGGGGCCCGACCTAAGCCTGTATCTAAAAAGCAGCAAGTTAGGAGCATTATTAAGGCTTTTAAAGGGTTAAAATCGAGTGCAAATGGCCGGGAGCGCAGCAGGCCGACACCCAAGGCTTACCGCCGCCCACTGACTCACGCTCCCTCTGTTCTCAAGAGGCCGGCAGTGTAGCCAGTAGTGAGCGTAGCTGGAAAAAATATGCCGCTATACGCTAAACTCCCATGTTGGTGGTACCACTGCATCAAAACGACGAGTGCTACGTAGCTCGTTCTGGTCTCATTTTGAAGCTTGTAGCGCCTAGTTTTTTGCTGAATACATTTCTTTTCATGCAGATACAGTAAACCCTTGCTATCTCGGACTAATTGGGGGGAGACCCAGTCCGAGATGACCGAAAATCCGAGATGTCCGAAGTCCGACTTATGTCCGACTTAAGAGAGGAAAATGTCCGAATTGGAAGAGGGAGTCCGAGCCACCAGAGAAAACGGAGACTTCCCTATCACTAACAACGTTGATTCAAGATAAATTACAGTACCTGTACAGTATCCAGCAGACATATATTATAAATATCACTTTCCTTCTCCATTTCACTGTCCTTCTCCACCTCACTGTAGCCTTAGATCTCGGAATTTGCCCTTAGATCTCGGAATTTTCCGAGATATATGACACCTGTCCGACAGACCATGTGGGCCCTCGGAGTTTTCCCCTTACATCTCAGAATTTTCCGAGAGGCCGATGCCAGTCCGAGTAGTCCGGGTTTCCGACTTCTAGAGGTCCGAGATAGCGAGGGTTTACTGTACTTGATTGATCATTCAGGAGGGCCTGAATATGCCCAAAATAGCCCAAAACCCCCCCGCTAGACGAGGGTTAACACTTAAAGAGCGGGGCCCGACTTAAGTCTGTATCTAAAAAGCAGAAAGTTAGGAGCATTATTAAGCCTTTTAAAGGGTTAAAATTGAGTGCAAATGGCCGGGAGCACAGCAGGCCACACGTCCGACACCCAGGGCTTACCGCCGCCCACTGACTCACGCTCCCTCTGTTCTCGAGAGGCCGGCAGTGTAGCCAGTAGTGAGCGTAGCTGGAAGAAATATGCCGCTATATGCTAAACTCCCATGTTAGTGGTACCACTGCATGAAAACGACGAGTGCTATGTAGGGCCTAGCTCGTTCTGGTCTCATTTTGAAGCTTGTAGCCTAGCGCCTAGTTTTTTGCTGAATACATTTCTTTTCATGCAGATACTTGATTGATCATTCAGGAGGGCCTGAATATGCCCAAAATCCGGTAAATTGATACGGTGTGACAATAATTACGCAAGGTTCTTAGCCTAAACCAATTAGGCTAGCCTATAGTTTCGGCTAAAATTCATCAGTGGATAAGATGAGTGGTTACGACTAGGCTAGCCTATTATTATGGGACAGATGCGATATTTTGATAAAAAGTATATAGCAATGAAACATAGAATGATAGGAACCCAAAACTACCCTTAGAAATGAGATTCCAGCTGTAGCCTAGGCTAGTGACAGTAGGCTAACTCGTAAATATTGACCCAAAATACCTAGATGCCAATCGTCTTTAGCAATGACAGAACACAGTCAGGACTTGAAGCGTCGAAGCTAAATTTGTCAAATAGGCTAGCCTTAGCCTCAAGTTGGTCTCGGCCGTGGGTCACGTGGGTGGCTAGTAACCAGCTTATATAGGGTTTGGGACTTATTAGCCCTGGCCCTCATGCAATAATCATTCCTCATCCATGGACCATGACAGCTAATAGAGTTTTGCCCCCTTCGTAGAGGGTAAACGTAAGAAAATTACCTAAAAAGAAATATGAGGATGGTGGAAGTTAGGCCTCGCCTATATAAAACGATTACATTCAGATGAGTTTCGCATTCAACCCTTTTCTCCTTACACCCCCACCCATCATATATACCAAGAAGAGCGTTGGACAGTCATTAACCAACTGAAATGAGCTAGGAGCGGGAAAATACGGGAAAAACTTACTTACACTACCCAACGTGCTGAGTAAACAAAGCGGAAAGGATGAACGGTTGTGTTCCGGTGTTGTGCTAGGCTGGGTTATGTAACTCTGACAGGTATTCTAACTTTGTATTTACATTAAACCATACACTATTAGTACTATTAGTGAAATTATATGCACAATGAGGACTAGCGTATTTTGTATAGCCTAGTAGCCTACACAAATTAATCAAGTGCTAACGGACATAGAAAATTGTTAATGTGTCAAATATCAATTCGGAATGTATTAATTTATTTTAAACTTGCTTTTCATCTACTGATCTGGCGTTTTCTTCTCATATTCTTCCCCTACGTATCATACTGCTCATAAATAACACTATGTAGGTCTTTCGATGAACTGCATATTATAATGTGACAATAATTCTAACAAGTGTAAATGGCTATACGTTTTCTCTTATTAGCACTACGTTGTCTCTTATTAGCACTACGTGTTCTATTCTAATATATGGTAAACTCGTGTAAACATAGATACAAATGTATGCCCTAACGAAGTTATTATATATTATACTGTTATTATTTGACACCCAAGGGTAATCTGCGCTTAGATAATTATTTCAATACATCTATAGACAGACGGAAATAAGGAAGCTAGGCCTAACAATGTAAATAGTCTATCGCTGCCACTGGCAAAGTCTGTGGGAAAACGTGTTCTTCCGAACTTTCTCAGTGTATACCTCCTCTCTTACAGAGAGTGGGGGGCACCCGCCTTTCAACATACTCCCACCCCTATTCTGTACAACTCTCTAAACCAAGAGTGAACCAATTTCCCCAGTTTTTCATCTACTCTATAAGTAAACTCTGGAACTCTCTCTTTCAATCAATAATTCCCTCATCCTATGACTTAAACTGCTTCTAGCTCCGTGTGTCCAGACATTATGACTCTACCGTACAGAACCTTGGATTTGGCTCCCTATCATTCTTTCAACTTTGGAGGGGACAATGGTTACAGGCAGCGTTGCCTTTTGTCTCCTTCATACACATTATAAGGGGAGATGGGTCGTTTTTCTGGTACCCTTCATCATGTTTAGCCCCATAAGTTTTCAGATTTTAAGATGTTAGGCCCATTAGTTTGGCGATTTTAAGACCTTTCGTCCCATTTCTTTGTCAATATTAATTAAGACTTTTCGTGTCATTTAGGTGGCTATTTTTTTTTTTTTTTTTTTTTTTAAAGCTTGGTGGAGGTCTAGATCTATGGAGGAAACTATAAATATAATAAAAATATAAATAAATGAGAAAATAAATAAGCCCATCGGTCTTGCTACACAATCCCACCTCTACTCTGTGCAACTCTCCAACTCAAGAGTGAAACGGTACTCATAAGCTTTCTTCTATTCAACAGCTGAGCTCTGGAACTCTCTCCCTGAATCCACCCTTCCGTCATCCTATGATTGAAATAATTTCAAACTCTGTGTCCAGACATTTTGGCTCGAATGTTCCTTTATTTTGATCCTGTCACTCTTTCAACTCTGGGGGAGGCACTCGTTACAGGCAGCTTTGCCTTTTGTATCCCTCATCCACATAGAAAAACAAATCACACCTATAGCACCATTACCACCACTCCTACTACAATCACAACACCATAACCACCACCACCACTACTACTACTACTACTACTACTACTACTACTACTATCACACCCATAACACCATAACCACCACTACTACTACTATCACACCCATAAAACCATAACTACTACTACTAGCACAACTATAACACCATAACCACCACTACTACTACTACTACTATCACACCCATAACACCATAACTACTACTACTACTACTACAATCACAACTATAACACCATAACCACTACTACTACTACTACTACTATCACACCCATAACACCATAACTACTACTACTACTACTACAATCACAACTATAACACCATAGCCACAACTACTACTACTACTACTACTACTTGTAAAGGCGTTCAAGTACCTTGGGCATAACATCCTTTTTAATTTCAAAGATACGGATGACATAAGTTTTAGAATAAACAAATGTTATGCCTCCTTTAACAGCATGTTTAGACATTTTAAACAGGTGAATACAGATACTTTTATATTTCTTTTTAACTCATACTGTCTACCAGACTATGGTATTCCCCTCTGGAATCATAATTCTTCTTTTAAATCTAATATTTTTAAAACTTTTAAAATAGCTTTTAATAAATCACTTAAGCGCATATGTCAGGTGCCAGCCTATGCCAGCAGTCATATCACGGCAGCTCGATGCAACCAGTTGCTTCTTGACCATCATACAGCATTGGTTCAAGCTCGCTATTGTAGGAGAATACTAAGGTCACAAAACCCTATCATTAAGTTCAATATATCTATTAACTGGGAGAAGAGGTAGATGTACTGAAAGCCAGGATAGAGTGGGTTCAAAGGCATGAGGACAGACGAGGCCCTTGCATATATTATGGGTACTAGTTCTTACAAGTTGTCATAGGTTCTGCTGTTTAGGTTTTATTTCATGTCATATTTATATTGATTTACTTATACACTGTTTTTCAAATTTCTAACAATATTCAGATATACTTTTAGCTTGATAAGCTAATAAGCTGAAGTGATATATTACTTTTATTGTTGGAGCTTGCGTTAATTTAAGGAGTAAACATATTTTTTTCTGTACAGTAATGCAGTAACAGCTATACAATATTAGTTATATATTTTTTTTGTTTTTTTTTGTTTTTTGTTTTTTTGTGTTTTTATATTTTACTTTCGACTAAATAAAAGCTACTGTAACAACGCGTAAATACTGTATTAAGTTAATATTAACGCAAATCAATTTATTGAGAAGTACCAGAATTGAGTTAAACAATTATTTTTAGTATTACAAATTATATAATATTGTGAGGGGACGAACTATTATTGGATGTACCAGGTCACACTTTTAAAGATTGATCTATTTCTAATGTATATGTAATGTATATAAGTTTATGTATATTACGAAATAAAGTTATTAAATTGAATTGAACTATCACACCCATAACACCATAACTACTACTAGGCTACTACTGCTACAATCACAACTATAACACCATAACCACAACTACTACTACTACTACTACGGTCACACCCATAACACCATAACGACTACCACTACCACTACTACTACTACAATCACCCATCCAACAGTCCATCTCCCTTTATCCACACAGACAGGACATCTAACCTTTAGTACCACCTGTATACTGTAAATAACACCTACACCATCATTGTCTAACCAACACCATAATTATTCATTACCACTATAATCACCACCATATTGATAGCGTAATGCATAGTGCGCGGAATTTCGATGTGAGTATCCTGGGTTCGAGTCCTCTGAGTGCCACATGTATTTGGTGATATAATTAATTGAGTTTAGATGTGAAGTTGGTTGGTGTAAAAAATATAATAATATTACTACCACTATTACCATTATCATAACCATACCGAACAACTCAATATAATACTATACTCTGTTTAATTTTTCAGCGTGAGGGTGAATTGCTATAGACCCCCATCCTCATTATTCAGTTATTACGAAGATTTTTGTAGCGGGGGGGGGGAAATTTTGTTATTATTATGAGAACTTGGCATTATAGACCACGTAATCTGTTATTTATATAATTATTTTTTTTGTTGTTGTTTATGTATATTTTGTGTGTTTTTTTATTTTCTTGTTTTTTTTTATTTTTTTAGTGTTTTTTTTTTATATGACGTAAATTTGTATATTAGTTCCATATTTGGCCATTAAGTATCTGGACATTTGCCTGCTAAGGATTTCACTTTACCATCAACTGGAAAAAAATAGGCTATACCACAACCACGACCACAACCACAACCACCACCACAACCACCACCACAACCACCACCCCAACCACGACCACAACCACCACCACAACCACGACCACCACCAGGACAACTCACCACCACCACCCCAACACCCCCACCACACCACCACACAACCACAACCACACAACCACAACCACCACAGACCACAACCCAGCTACACCACAACCCACAGACCACAACCACCACCACCACCATACCAAACACCACCACAACCACCACCACTCACAACCACAACCACCACCACCACAACCACCAACCACCACAACCACAACCACCACCCCCACAACCATCACCACCACCTACCACCACCACCACCACCACCACATACCACAACCACCAACCACCACCACACCCACCACCCCCCCCACCACCACAACCACAACCACCACCACAACCAGCACCACCACCACCACAACCACCACCACCACCACCACATCCACCACCACCACCCACCCCACCACAACCACCACCACCACCAACACCACCACCACAACAACCACGATCACCACTACCACAACCACTATGCCACCACCACAACCACCACCACCACCACCTACCACAACCACCACCATCCCCACCACAACCACCACCACCACCCCCCACCCACCACACCCCCCCTCCACCCCCACCACCAACCACAACCACCAACCCACCACCACAAGCACAACCACCACCCCTACCACCATCCACAACCACAATACCAGCCACCACCACCAACCACCACCACCACCCCCAACACAACCACCACCACCCACAATCAACCCCACCAACCACCACCACCACACCACCACCACCAACCACCACATTCACCACCACCACCACACCTACCACCACCACCACCACCACCACAACCACCACCACCACCACAACCACCACCACCACCACAACCACAACCACCACCACCACCACAACCACAACCACC